>CAAKHC010019571.1:25310-38361 GCA_901007825.1 Macroramphosus scolopax | reverse complement strand
CTCGCCGCCATTTACTCCTGTTATGAGGAGTTCATCAACAGGTCAGTCGCACACACGCACACACATACAGACTTTGTTCTTTTTATATTATGTTTAAAGTTACGTAAACCAGAGAATAGCTGCAAATACTCACATTTCCAAAGCTGGAATCGACAAATATTTTTACCCAATAACTGATGAAACTTGGCAATGATCAATATTCCTTATCAATAATTGATCACATGACTAATTTTGCGCCTATTGTGGTGATGAGCAACATTCTCTTTGCTCCAGAGCCTTTTTAGTGTCATCGTTTCGGTTTCATATTTAAAGTTCTCCCTCACTGCTCTAATTACATCGTTTATTTCTTTTATTTCCAGCATTGATTTCCCTTTGTGGAGTGTGTTGCTATGTGTGTAACCTCAACCTGTCAATGTGTCAGCATGTGTGATCTCAGGCAGACAGGCAGGTGCACACTGTTCTGCTGCGCAAAAGTCTATTTGGAACAAACAAACTTCGAATCGCATGACACTATTCGCTGGCTCGCTCGCACACACGTACACATAGTGGCATCTCCATGCAGTGCAGTCTTTCAGTGGCTTGCTCTGTCACTCCCAACTCCTTGGACGAGAGGAGTAATCTATTCTGAAGGAGGTAATGAGCGACTGCACACACACACATAATCCGTCCCACCCCATGCCAAGACAATCTGGCAGCACTGTCTCCCACGTGAAGGGAGTAAGGCAAAATTGGGGGAAGATAAAAGACAAGCACAACAACAACAACTTGACTGCAGTCTGCCTCAGTGTGGAATGAGCACACAAGAAAAACACAGATATTTTTCTATCCTTCAAACATTCGAGTGTTAGCTGATTTATTTAGCTGTGAGCACATTTACATGTTTCTCTTGTGCACCCTCAAAATCAGTATTTGACGTACTCCTGAAAGATCTTACAGAATTGCCAAATGGAGGTTCTTGCAGGGATGGTAAGATTGTTTGGCGGGTTGGTCCTTCACTTCGCAGACTGAAATATTCCAACAACTTTAGGATGAATCGCCATGAACTTGTGTAAAGATACAGAAGATGTATCCTAATGACTTGGACAATCCCTGGAATTTTCCTCTGTAGTCACCATGATGTGGACATTCTTGGTTTCTCTGGAAAATTTTTAAATTATTGGATGGATTGACGTGAAAGTTTGGTCCATGTATTCGTGTCTCCCTGTAATTTAATACCTCTATATCTGACAGCTGACAGCATTTCCAGCCACAGTTGTACTTGTTTACTGCTGATTACCAAACGTTAGTGTGCTAAACTGACCCAGGGAATGTATAAAAGACGTGGACCAACCTTCTGGATCTGAAGTTAAGTGAATACGGAAGTGCTGTCATTCTTTCTAATGGCCAGCAGGGAGAGACTCCACTGGTTGTATAGAAATCTTCTATTTAATGACCTACTTCTCACTTGTTTTATTACATAATAAGCAATTTCCTGAGGAGTTTATAGTCTCAATCATTAGTTTCTGTTCTGTGTCTCTTTCAACTAAGCATGATGAAAAGATTGTTTTATGCCCTGATCCATTTCGGGATGGCTGCATTGCATTCCGGCTGTGACGTGGTTTCGTTCACTCCTGCACAGCTTCAACCGCCGGAGGTGCTTCAGAAGTGTTTTGTCCGCCTGATTAATTTGACTTGCTGATTTGGTTGATCTCCTACTTTGTTGTGCTGTGTAGTCTAGAGGTGACATTCACACTGTCCAGATGGTAACATTAGTCTATATTGTTTTGATTTCTTCTTCACCTTTACATTTTCCAACGTCACTGCATCCCACCGGTCAGACATTGCATTGTTTCTTTTGAAACAAGCTTATGAACTGACAGTGCAGTGCACTATTTTCTCTCTCTTGTTAAAAGTCAATCTAGCTCGCCCAGCGATCTCTCTCTCCCTCTGCAATCAATTTAAACAAATTATAATCTCAATCATCTAAACAAGGTGGTCCTTTCTTAAATAGAATTCAAATATGAGTGTTCTAAATGAGTGGATGGATGGGTTGATACAATCCACTTCCAAAAGAATGAACATACTATGTCTGATTTACACATGATTTGAGCAACCTACCTGCATTAGCTGCGTATAAGAAACACAAAACAACTGCAGATCAATTAGATTAAACGCAGCAATGAATTCAGTCCTTGCAAATGGACTTCTGTGTTTATGTGCATACGTGTGCATATATATGTGCATATATGTTATACAGATCTGAATAAGGCGTTTGATTCAAAGATGCACACCATTGTACACCATCATATCTTGTGACACCTCTTGTTCCCCTCGTCCCGTTGATAGATGATCTCAATATGACAGAACTCTGCATAGTTGTGTGAATTTTATTTTGCTACAATGCCCCACATAACTGCCCGTCATCAAGTCTTCTATGTACACGCCAGAGTTCTAGTTACTGTCATAGTGTAACATTTACTCTAGATTTGACTTTGTCTGGTGTACCCCTGAAGGCTAACGCTCTGTTGGTGGTGGAAGGTTGCATGTCGTATATATTTTCTTTATTTCTGAAATTCACTGTACAAAAACATGTCAGTTTCTGTACACTTGCATCACCAGCATGTTTTCTCTTTCGAGTTGACTATGGCATTGTACAACAATGGAGAAAGCTTCGCTCGATGTGAAGGCAGAACGTGGTGAAGACTGCATCCTTTATTGAAACACTGGATCCTGTCAGCTGCAGGTTCTGGGCACAGGACAAGGAGTGTGGGAGTAATAGTGTGAACATTGTTCACATTATATTTATATTTTGTTACTGTGTGTGTAGGTGATGCTGGTGTAGGTAAGTGATTGGGAAATTAAATGTATTGATTACAATTCAGGATTAATGTATTCGTTCTAATACTGATTAAAGTATTAATTTAGTTATACGTCCAGATTAAACTTTGTTAGCATGACATCTGGTTCTGACCAGGATGGAGGGACTTTCATTCATGAAAATATTGAGGCCTATTTCTACTTTTGCGAACGCAGCCGGACATATGTGATGGTTTCAGTAGGAGTTGCATGTAAAGGCCGATGGTCTATTGGTCTTTCTTTGGAAGGTCTCATTGCTTCTGGTGTAAACATACAGTTAGACATTGTGAACATGTTCAGATGCTGATGGAAGCAAGCAGCTTCATAGAGCTGCTAGCTGTTGATTTAAGCGTCTGTTGCATGTCGAATAAACACAAACTCTTCATGTAGGGTCGTGTTTTCTGTTTGTAGATGAAGACTGAGAAGTGGAAAAGCTGATATCCAAGAACTTCTCCTAAAAACAAATGAAGTTGGTATCAGGTTTTGGCCATGATGTTGGTACATTAGCATGGTTGCTCTGCCTCCATTGATTTTTAACATGAAGCTGTTTAAAATCATTACTACTCCGTTCACTAGAGTAGCATGGCTATTCTTGTAGACTATTGATATAAGCCCCAGCAACAGTGCCACCAGTCATCTGTTATAATGCATTTCACAATAAATCCTTTAAGCATTAAAGTAATGGATTAGCTTGGAGTCAAACTAGAGGTTTACAAGACTTAGGGTTAATTCACCTGAAGGTATTCGGCATACAAACTGTAATAATCCCCTGAAGTGATAGGTGGGTGCTGACACACTTGTAACGTGCGGAGTGCAGTTGATTTTGACAGCTAGGCGGGTGAGGGGCTTCTGTGGACTCTGAAGGTAAAAGATTACATTTTAACACTGATTAACAGATAAGAAGCTTTAGTGCTGCTCTGGGCCCGATGGGACCGAATGTGTGTTTGGTGTTTGTCTCAATCACAACAGCAGTGCACTGAAGATAATTAGGGTTTAAAGCCAGCATGATGGAATCAATTATCACGTCACTTTCCTGAATCCTAATCTTGGAATCAATTTGCGTTTATATATATAAGATTAAAAAGGTTCTAATCTACGTCAATTGGTCTTCACTTCATCAATTCATCATTTTGTAAATATTAAGTGTTTTTCTAAGTTCTTTCAGAAACTATTTGATGAAAGTCCAAAACTTTGCAAAACCCATTTTTGGCAATTAACACCAATTTAAGATGTTAAAGTTTAGTGTTGCAGCAATCTGTAGGAATATCAGTTATACTGATGGCTGACACGAACATGACCGATATTCCTGCAGCAGATATTAACACTTTGTATGGCTGATCCTGTTATTAACCTAAGCTGTAAATCTTCCTCGTGTATGTCCAGAGTCGCGACACAATGACACCGGACCTCAGCAGGCCCAGCTGTGTCCTATAAACCTTTAGCTGACAGTGGTCGTATTACATAACACACGCAGAGAAACATTAACTGAATATAATTGTGAAAAGGGATTTACAAATGCAAAAAGACACCAGTACAGAAATACACCACACTGATACCCAGCCCTTCATTTCAGTTTATACCATTCTGTAATTGACAATAAGGGTCAGGCGAGTCATCGACAGTCATTAGGTTGTATATACACGCTTCCAGCTTCTTGTCCTCAGCTCCAGTAGTCTGTGGCACTAAGTGATCGCTTTAAAAGCCCTCTTCTCCACATACTTCAGCTTGTGTCTCCTCTTGAACCTAAGAGATTGAGAGAGGTGGGGGCAAATGTATATTTAAAATCAATATACACCTTAGGAACCCTTTGAAGGGGTGTTACATAAGAGTCAAGCTGAGATCCTTACTTGGCTCTTTCTCTGGGTTCGATCAGGTTCCTCTTCTGCAGACTCTTGAAGCGGTCTTTGAGTATGCTGCCCTCTGGCTGTAGAAACACAGCATTACAAGTTGCAATTGGAAAGACAAGTCCGGACAAATCCATGTGAGATAAGAGTCACTGTGCTCCGACTCCATGCCTATTCCCCACCCAAATTATAAAAATCCCATTCAAACAACAAAGGCTGGTGTTGATATTATTCAGGGTAATAATAGAGTGTAATGAGAGTGAAGAGCAGGGTTTTTAAGTCTGGCAATTAGATCCACTGGAACTAATGATCACCGTGAGGGAAAGTGGGTCAGTGCAGTGGGAGAGGATAGTATAAATATAGACTGAAAAGGACAACACGCTGGCCACTGAAAATGAACCAAGAAACCCATTACAGATTAAGATATCTCCTCATTGGCAAAGGTGAAATTAGTTGAATAGAAACAGGTCTTTAAGTACCTTGAGTTGTCGCAGGGAGCCGGCCAGCTCGTCACTCAACTGAACCTCCAGGTCATCGGCCCGAAACCTGTGAATAGTCAAAAAGGAACCAATGACCCATGTGCACATCAACAGGACCATCCCCCAACTGCCCCCTGCAGAATACTCAGAGGAACTGTTTTGTAATAATGGAATTCACATCTTATGGTGACAAGTTGCGTTTCAAATGCTCGTCCACAGCTACAGATTTTAGATTTAAACTCAACGGAAACTGAGGGGATTATTCCAATTAGTCAAACACGAAGAAGATGACTGCTGTCAACACAGCTGAGTGATCATCAGTGAAGTCGTTATGAATTAAATGTTGCAAAAGAGCACGCATCTAATCTACAGAAGTTGGTGTTGTTTCCCAGCAGATCAAAGATTATAAAAACATGCACCTCTCATGTGTTACAAACTGAAGCTGTGTTTAAACGATGGGAACAATTTGCTGAGAGTGTGGTTGTAATAAGGTGCATTTTGGGAATAATTGGGTGCAGCATTATTGAGCTCAGAGACAGTCTCCAAATTTAAGACAGCGCAACACTAAATCACTTCAGCTGGAAGCACTGAGTCACATGGGAGCAAATGTGTGTAGTGTGTACTTGAGTTTGCCGAGGCGTCTGGGCTGGGCTTTCTGGGCCTCCTGGTTGGCCTTGCGTTGTTTCTGTTTCGTTTTGGTTTCCTGTTCCTGCTGTTTGACGGATGCCTTAATGGAACGGAGCTGGAAAAGCTGCTGCTTCTGGTTTGTCTGATGTTTTTCGGCCAGTCGCTGCTGCTCCTGAGATGGGACAACGGAGAGAAAGAGTGAAGTGGATTGTTAGATGGGGAAAAGACAATAGCCACTGTTTCAGAGTCCTTACAGGAAGTCAATGAGTGTCGATTTTATATTTACAATTTATTTATTTCCATATCTTCTCACAGACGTTTTATTTTAGTTTTTATCATGATCCTCTTAACTTACAATGTGCAGTTTTGTAGGCAAATATATCAATAAGGTCAGGTGATCTAAAAGATTTCTAACCTTTTAAAACGGGGAAGCTTGTATTTACCTTTATTTTTTCTGCCCTCTCTTTTTTCCTTTGTCTCTCAGTCTTCTTCTCTGCCAGTGAGATGGCTCCTACGACCACACCCTCGTCTTCCTCATTATGAGCCATTTCTTCTTCATTCTCCTCTACGAGGCCTTCCACCTGCTCCTGAAAGACTGTTTCCTGCCAGCAGAGACAAATGAAAAATTAAAACTCAGGGATCTAAGATTCAGCTGCATAAACACCAAGAAAATAAGCAGAGCTGGAAGGATGGTCAGCACCTCTGTAGCTGTGTCTTCTTTGTTGACAGCCAGCTGTTTCGTGATTTTGTCTTCTTCCTTTTGCTTCTTTACTTCCACCTCATGGGCTTCCTGCAGCAAAGCCTGTGTTCAAAGAATGAGAGCGAGATTAACAGTGTGGCTCATAATGTGAGAAATATGGCATTGCATTTGATTCGGGATTAAGAAGTTAACACAGCAGCAAGAAAATGAATAGACACATTTAGGCCAGCCTGGTAAAATCCAGTTGCTGCCCAGATTAAGCTGAAACTAAAACACATTTCTTGAGCTGATCTCTTGTAACTAGTTCAGGTTGTACAAGCTCAAAAAAATATATGAAGTGACATGATGAATAAAATTATATTTGCAGACACCATTCAAAATCTCTTGAATATGTCATGTCATGTCTGAAATGCTCCATGTTAAGATTTGACAATCTTATAATCTGAGCTGAAGAATGAATGTTACCTGATGGGAGAAGAAGTCTGGGTTGTAGGAACCTCCAGGAGCGATCACCTCCACAGCAGGAAGCACTGACGGCTTCTCATTCATCTTCTCCGGTCGCTAACAAGACGACGATACAACCAGATCAGTCAAACTCAAACCCCTTCACATCTGACACTGATGGCAGCTCATGTGATGACATCACACTGTATCATGTTTCAAGCTGTCAATCTCAAAAACAGTGTCAGTTATTCTAACCTTGACAAGCTTCTTGCCGGTCTGCTGAAGGTACCATGGATCTGCTGAACATTTGGCTGTTTGAAAAAAGGAAACATGGTCCAAAGATAGAATGAACATGCGTTCTTTAATATATGCCTGCAATACTTGAATATTCGATCTGCTCTGATGGCAAGAATGCCAGAATGATAATGTCAGTCCACTCAGCTTTTCCCCTATTCGAGTCATTAGGCCAAAAAGAAACTCCCTCACCTCACTCAAGTTTTTGCTTTTTTTTCTCTGAAATTAATGGCTGCTTGTTTCATTTAGCATATCTAAGCTGGGACTGGAGAGCCAACTAATCCAAAAGCCAACATCTTCAATCTCAGATTCCTGCTGTAGTCTAGTCCTTCCTGCTTTGTGAGGTTTCAGGTCTGCATTCTCTCTCTGTTAATTTGATTTGCGAGTCCTGCATCAAGCTTTGTGTACTTCAATGAACACCTCAAAAAGGACAGCATCCACGAGCAGAAAATAAAATCAAAGCCCATATGTCTTCCTCTTTTGGACTCTTGATCACCAGCAATTGACAGTAAAAAGAGTTCTTGGGCCTATTTTAGGAAAGTTCTAGTGTGTGTGTGTCCCAGCATGCAGCAGGGGAGGAGTTGACTGACAGGGATGAGAAATGTTTTGCTGAAGTTCATTCCACATGTTATTTCCCAGTATAATACAAGTACAGTACCTTCCGTGCGTGTACCCTAGAAAAACACGTGCAGAGATGCTCATCACTGCACATTTTGGGTTAATAACTATTACTATGTATCATATATGAACTACAAACATCTTATTTAGTTATCTATGTGTATCCTCAGATCCCAGATGATACTTCACATAAGTCATCTGTGCTCCAGGTTTGTCTTCACATTTCCACGAAAGAAATACTGTGAGCGCAAGGATGGGATCATCACTGGACAGACAGAAACGCACAAGAACAACACTTACACTCTTGACCCCATATGTCATAATATTCTCTGTCTGGGTTGTTGTTGGCCTCTATCACGGCCTTCTTGGCTGTCCTGTCGACCGGCCGTCTGCTCAGCTGTTTCTGCCTCCGTGGCACTATGCCTTTGGCCGCGAGCTGCTCAGCCTTCTGGGCAATGCGGCGAAGTTTCTTAGCATTAGGTTTTTGGTAGGACAGCACACTGGGGACGGAGCAGAAATGAGGATCAGTCGAGTATATAGAGCAAGAAAACGTAAAGGAAATGCATAACATGACTCAAGAACTTAAAGAGGAAGTGAAAAGAAGAAACTAGCACATCGTATTCATGTCTGTTTGTTTGAGGCGACATGTTTACAAATCCTCAGATCCCAGGACGTTTACACAACGGTTTCCTGAGCTCCTGTGTGTTTTCGTCACATTTCCATGAAGGAAATACTGTGAGCGCAAGGATGAGATCATCACTGGACAAATACTTAATTGAAATCACAACAAGCAAATAAAACAGGAAAAAGAGGAGTGTGGGCAAGCCTGCATTTGCCACCTAGTAGGGATGTGCAGAAACATAATTAACTATCTGGTCAGGAACAAAATGATCTTTATTTGATCTGCAGTAAGACGTAAGTACAAAAGTAAGCATTAACATCAGTTTGGTTTTGGGAATATGATTGTGCATTACCAGATGGGGACCGAACAAACGTGACATTATTAACAAATAAACATTAAATTAAGAGGAAGTCAGAGAGTATAAAAGTGGGGATGCTGAATGAATCTAAGCGTTGTGTCCACACTTATAATATCAACCATGTGCTGGTCTTCTAATGACCAGAGGGTGTCAGTGCTCCAACTGTTTGCTAATTAAATTGTGTTGAATCTCGCTCTGCGCATCTGTGTGGATTATAAATTAACAGTATCATTTAAATAGTCTTCGATACACTCCCACACATATTTTCAGAAGAATCCTCTAAACTGCTTTAAGATTCTGTGCCTACACGAGAACAAATCCCACAGAAGAAAACATGCCAAATGTTTCATAAAAGGGGCAAACGAAGACAGTTCTTGTTATTAATGTTTGGTGAATAAGGCTCATTTCCCTTAAATGTCTGAGACGTAACGTTAATTAAGTTATCAAATTTTCTATGCATCTGCCTCGTCCACAGGCCGAGAACGATCGGCAAGAGCACTTTTATTTGCGGCTGCGACTCACTTTTTGTCACCACACTGCAGCGGGGAAGAGTAGAAGAAGAGTACGGCACATGCGGCCGACAGGCAAACATCAGGAAATACGGCTTGTAATAAGTCACTATCAGTGACGTTACTTAAAAGAATTGTTTTAGAGTTATTACAGTACTTTTGTAGTATACAAGTACCGTGCATCACTTGACTCAAGTCCTATTTGCTATCATGAAGGGGCTGGGCATCATGACGGATACAGCAACCAGCCATCAGAGGATCTTTTGGCTCAACATTTGGCATGCTCTCATGGTCAATGTGAATATACAGTCTATGCGTCACATTCTCTGTCATTCTTGTTAAAAACTATTTAAACACACTCAAGGGGTAAATGTGTTCAATATAACCTAATTATGTCTTTGCAGCCGTCAAAAGGATAGTAAAGCACAAAATGCCATGATGGATACTGACTCTTTTGGCGCTGGGATGAGGGAGTCATGTTGCAGGATCAGGTCTATCCTCAGTGGACGTTGTATCTTCCCTCTCCTCCTCTTCTCCTCCACAGGTTTTGCTATATCAATGAAAATATCAGATTATTCAGATTTAGCATCAGGCACAAATGTACACACGTCTTTGCATGATTATCTCAGGAAACTCTCAAACTGGTTTAAAGTATTCCATTCACTGGGCTGTATTTTTAGGAATACAAATAATTAATCTACTTTAGGTCAGAGAAAAACAAATGCTGACTAGTTATCAATGAACATAATTACCCTTGGGATCATCTTTCTTCGGCTGTCCAACATCCAAAAAGAATAAACTTTCATCTGTTCTCTCAGAGAGCAGACCACTGAAACACACATATTGTCACGTGTTAGTTTTATAGCGCCTCACGTGACACATCCCACACACATTATACAGAACAAATTAAGGGATTATGTTAGGAGTAACTAACAAACAAAAACGACTATACTGAACAGAAGTGAAGTGACGTTAACGATAACTAACTTTAGGATATGTTAGCCTGAGGGGAACTACGATAGATGCCAGACACATCAATATAATAACCTGTACGACAGTCCACCATATGTAGGGCAATTTTATCTTGAGTTTGGGTTCAAACTTTAAACACATAACGTTATCGCACAGTAAGCATACAGCTAACGATAAGTGTACTCACCCCGTCGTCCTCTCCTGGTGTCTGACGTCTTCTAAAAATGACTCTACATCATTAATGTCGCATTGTTTGTTCCAGTTCTTTTTCTTATTTTTGTTCACACGTTTTCTCCGAGTGCTGCCCAAGTCTGCGGGATTGGAAGAGGACTTTAAACTTAAAAAACCTGGCTGCGAGGCTGCCACGCGTTTCAGCTTCCTGGCAGGCGCCATGTTGGAGGCTCGAGAAGAAAATACATGTGTTTTCTTCTTTGTTGAGTACCGCTTGGGGTGGTGTTGTTGGCGCCACCTGTAGGGTTGACATTGGAATTGCAACACATATTGACATGTCAATAAACTTTAAACTTATTTTCTTTCAATGCATCACATTTCGTGCTGTGGCAATTATTTTTAATTGAATCAGTGATTTTATAACGTCATTTGATATGATAAACAAAAAATATTTCATCATGCAGGGGTTAAATTGTCATTTTATATCTATAACACAATAAAAAAAATTAAAAAAACATTTAATACTATACTAATTAACTAAAAGTCTGAATATAACAAACTTTTTAACGCCAAATCCACTATTGGCACAAGCATGTTTCCTTTTTTGTCAGGGAAATTCACTTTAAAAATTCGCAATAATAACCCTTAAGTAATTCAACATTAAAAAACAGATTTATAAAATCGTCTTGCAAAAGACAGCAAAATACTGTTGTCTTACAACTAACGTTAGTTCTCCTGTTGCAGCATGTATGTTATATGTTTGTCCCAAATGCATCATGGGAAACGTGTCTCCTATTGCTTTTCCTATGTTCTTTTTCCTTTTTTTCGTCCCTTCATTTTGTTGCGAGAACAACGCATTACAGACTCAAGAATAAATTCCAATTTTTAAGCTGCAATCTTTCACTAAGTTTTCAAAGGTAGGTATCATCATTTTTCTAAAACTCCCATCTAACATTTAATGCTACATCAGTATTTGGATGGAAGTGTTTTTTCGTTTATTTTCGATGAAAAAGAAAACGCAGAGCTGGCGAGCTATTATCTGCCTGCTCGGGGAGTCAGGGACCTTAAAAGCACTTGTGCTCTGGTCGGGTTTGACTCGGAAATGCGCCTAAAGTGAGGGGTCGTCTGACAAAATATTGTTCACTAATTGATCCCCTGACATGTCTACTGTCGTATTGAAAAAGTATTTTCCACTTTCGTGCCACAGTTTTTCGTATTCTTCGTTTTTATTATCGCCTGCTTCGTTTGCTACAACGATTTTTCCTTCCCGTTTACATTCTTCTAGCCAGCAGCCAGCCATCATCTTTGGGTGTGTTAGTTTGTGCAAACAGGGCTGCCGTCGGGGGCGGGGTCGCTTGGTTTCCTGTATAATAGCTCATTCTGAATAAAAAATCAAGGCTTGTGCCGAACTGGGGTTTGCTGTGTGAAGAAACGAGCGAACCTACGTTTAGTGCGCAAGGGGCGGGTGTTGTCCGCCAATCATATTGCTGTGATTGGTCCAAATCTCGAAAACATCCAGCCCTCTGTGGTCGTATAAAGAAAGTGATTGGATTGCCTGAAAAAGAGTTATTTTTTAATTGGATGACTGCGCTGCCCCTTATACTACAATCATTGCATAAGCTGCCTTGAATACTGTTAGAATAAATGTAATGTTCCTGATACAAATGTAAGGCTCCTGTTAGAGATGTAATTTGTTTTCATTCAGTCGCTGTAGAGTAGCGTCTGTCATATTGATGTAAAGTTTGAAATCATTGTAAAAACACCTGTCTGTATTCTTCACATCCTGTACCCTTCAGTTATCTCTTCCACTAAACTTGATTGATGTTTCTTGGTTAGATTGCTTTGGAAAAAGTCTTCTGTGTCTATTTTCCCGAAAGTTTACTTAGGTACAACTCAAAGAAAGTTTTATAATAGTTTATTGAACTTTATATATCGTATATGAGCACAACAGCAAGGTAACCTTCATGGTATTCGTATATGAACTAGATTTAATTAAACAGTAAAAGTTGTATGAGGTAACAGGAAAAGTCAAGCCCAGTAACTGAATATTGGTATGTGTTGCATTTAATGGGCACTTTTATACAACGAAAGCCAATGATTTATCAGTACTATTCTCTGTTTTTCAGGTGATCTGTAGTAGCAATGGCCCGTACCAAGCAGACTGCCCGTAAGTCCACTGGAGGCAAAGCCCCACGTAAGCAGCTTGCCACAAAGGCTGCCCGCAAAAGTGCCCCTTCCACCGGAGGTGTGAAGAAGCCACATCGCTACAGGTGAGATTGGCAAAAATGTCTCTCAGAAAATTCAAGCAAGTATTGAAATTATTCAATAAATTAAAGGAGTACACATCAAATAACCCTTTCTTGTTAACTGCCACCAACCCACCTTTAAGTACCGTAACTTGCTTTTTGTATTTTGGCTGAATCCCACATGACACGTTTTTTTTATTGTATTGGAAAGGCCTGGCACTGTGGCTCTGCGTGAGATCCGTCGTTATCAGAAATCCACTGAGTTGCTGATCCGCAAGCTGCCCTTCCAGCGTCTGGTGAGAGAAATCGCTCAGGACTTCAAGACTGATCTG
>CAAKHC010019571.1:0-11408 GCA_901007825.1 Macroramphosus scolopax | reverse complement strand
GTGTGTGTGTGTGTGTGTGTGTGTGTGTGTGTGTGTGTGTGTGTGTGTGTGTGTGTGTGTGTGTGTGTGTGTGTGTGTGTGTGTGTGTGTGTGTGTGTGTGTGTGTGTGTGTGTGTGTGTGTGTGTGTGTGTGTGTGACCACCACACAGTTACTCCAAATGAAAACTATATTTAGTGCAATAGTAAAACTCTTGAGTCGGATTAACTCTAAAGGCTAACATAGATAAAACAATGTATTGCTCTATTGCTGTATTGCTCTCTAGTTATCCAAGTTAATAATCCTAGATTGATCTCTTGGTCTCATCCCAGGTCATCGAAGAATGACGCTCTGTCACGGCCCTCTGCGTGTGATATGAAGTTTAAGACATTGAGAATCAGTTGGCTGTTTAAGCCCTTCACGTCATCATGAACAACCCTGAGTTCCTTGCTATATATTAATGTTAAGTTTGTTGTGTATTGACGTGAATGGGTTATCATCATTACTTGAAAGCCTGCTGCATCTCACACAGTCACATTGGTAAAAGAAGCAAGGGGGGGGGGGAAGCGTCACTGTGCTGAGAATGTGTTGGATCCTTTTCTTAGAATGCTGAAGTCAGGTATATAGAAATACAGAAAAATAGCAGGCGGAAAGCAAAGTCCATAAACTTATAAGCAGTCACACAATGGGTCCAGCAGTGTGGCGAACAAGGCCGCCAAGTAGAGAGCGAAATGTCCAAAGTTAAACTCGAGGGAATAAATACTCAGAACTAAACACATCATACTGAGAAAGACAATAATCCAGGAACTGATGGGGGAACAGACACACATGACTGATGAGTAAAAAGACACAAGGGAACTGAGTTACAGTGGGATAGGAAATCAAAAAGGGAAGGAAACCCAACAATGAAAAGGAAGTAAATCACCACACTGTAAGAATGAAACCGGAAATAGTTGAGTCTAAAAACAGAAAACTGTCCGACTGGCCAAAAGTCCAAGCGATGTCAGAAGGAGACGTGTTTCTGCTCCTTCTGGACAGAACTGGAGAGAACCTACTGTTGGATTTCATGTTTATTGTTAAAGGGTCACAAATGAAACTGGTTGACTGATCACAACCACCTCTCAGTAATGTTAGAGGACTAAAATATCCCAGTTTAATTAACAGTACTTTCTGTCCTATGATTCACTGGGCCTGTGAGAGCATCTGTCACCAGGCGAATATTGGAACTGGTTTGTCATCTGGAGAGGGCGATGGCTTTAATCCTGCTGATGAAAAGCAATATGTCTAGAGAAAGATGGTCATAGAAGAGGGAGAGATAGGTGGATGAGGAGAGAGTGACAGCATGGAGAAGAAGACGAAGAGGAGGAGGACGGGAAGGAGGAGGAAGAGGGAGACAATAATCCTGTCTAATTCACTTAGTGTTGCGCTGAGGGAGCAGGACACTAAGAGGATTTGGGACATTCTCTAAATTAGATCAGCAAGAATAACAAACTGCAAGTAGAGGTGGAGTGGACAGAACACTGGGAGAGATGCCACGAAGAAACGGGCAAAGTGAGGGGAGATGCCATGCAGACATGTGACATCAGACGGATGGCGAAACAGGAGAGAAGTTAGACGCGTGAAGAAAACAGAATGAAATGAGGTGTTCACCTTGACAGGTTTTAAAGGAAGATTCTGAGGGAAACGTGGTCAGAGACGCACAGACCCACTGCTGCCCACACTCAGCATCCCACCTGTTGCTCCAGATACCAGAAACATCTCTGATCATGATTGACACTCTAACTCGGAGCAGATGCCAGGCCCTCCCGCAGTCCGAGTGTGTTACTGCTCAACTGTGACTTTTACTATTAGTGATATGAACTAGGTGTTAAATTGTAATCTGCCGTAAAGCCCTTAGTAGATGTGTATGCTGAGATTGACAGTAGCTGGTTGATCCATTCATACTGTAATACTGATCCTGTTACCACTGCTAGCTGCAGATCACTCACACCTACTTAGCCTGCAGCAGTGTGCGCTTTAGCAGCCTTACTGCGCACTGACAAATCTTATTTCAGGACTTATGGTTTTTATCACTTAGCAGCTTGATGCCAATTTGTTGATGGCCGTATATTATAGTTGATTTAGATTGAACTGAGACTGATTTAAAGAGGTTTTGATTAGGATGATGTCAGGAAGCTGTATTTTAACAAGCAACTGTTGTGGATCATTTGCGACAGCTTAAACTTGTTGGAGTAAAATACTTTCATATTTTGTATAAAGACGTTGTGAAAGCAGAATTATAACTGTGAATTCCCACTATTGTAGCTCTTTGCTGAGCAATTTAAAAGTTATTTTTTATATGTTCCCATATATAAGGTGCTGCCAGCAATTGAGGCCCTGCAGGGCCCTCCAGGACCCATCATCCACCCATCCTATCTGACCCATGGGGGGTCTTCATTGAGACTGAAGACAAACTTGTCTTGGCCCCAGCACGGTGCAGATCACTTGGATGTGTTGGCTTGGTTGCAATTACAAAGTGATTTTATTAATTGTCCTTTCAGTGTTCAGGGAACCAAAGCTCGGAATTACCTCCCTTAACCTTTATTCTTTCCTTGCTTACATTTTACCAATAATTGTTACTTTCCTTACGCTTGTCATCTTGTGATTTTTGTTTGTCTGCTTGAAATTGAGTTTTCACTTCTTCTACTGTGCCAATGACTTCAGTTCCAGATTGAGGAGGGGTGACGACTCTCTCCCTTCCCTACACTGATGTTAGCATTTGATTTAGAGCAACGCTGTGCAGAATTACAGCCTCACAGATCCACGTGGCATATTGGAGGTTAGCATGTACTCTGCAGATGGTAAACTATGTACTGAACTACACTTGACTTGCTAAAGCTTAGCGAAGACTGTGAGCTGTTTAAACCTTCAACGTGAAACCATAATCCATTCATAATAACAAATAGACTGTAAAATGGTCCATTGCTCTCTGACCTCAAACATCCATTACTTGATAGTCCGTAAAACCACAATGTCAGTGAAAACATAGTGTGATTTATAACAAGTAATTAGGTTCAACTGACATTTGATAGTCATCAAGAGTCATATTTATAATTTGATATGTGTTTGATGGGAAGACAGGGAGCTCATCCTGTCTACGTCTATCTATAATCTGACTCCTTATTAAAAATAACAGGCTCCAAATTGTATTTTAACTATTGTTTCAACCTGGTCTGACTCCACAGTACATGTTCCTCCTCTAGTGTGTATCAGTGCCATTGTCTGTGCCAATGACTCGCATCTGTGTGTTTTATATGCAGCCATTTGTTTGTCTTTACGTTCATCTGTGTATGATTGCATGCATGTGAGTCTGCACTCACATGTGTGTGTGCAATGTCCCCATCTGTGTCTGTACATACGGCACGCGTCCGTGTATATGTGTGTTTTGGCGTGTGTCCAGCGCGTGTATGCTTGGCGGCGTTGGGATTAGGAATCGATTAAGAAGAAATTGGACGGCAGGCAGGCAGGAGGGAGGAAGAAGGGAGGAAGGGATGAGAGGAGGGAGGGATGGCTGGTCAGCGCCGGCAGCCTGTGGCATGATTACAGTCTGCCTCAGAGCAGCCTGGCCACCAGCTTGTTTGTCAGGGATTAGAGGGAGGAAAGAAATGAATCATATTTCTAAGTCCTGAGTGTATCTGTGTCTGTGTCTCTGCGCTCCAGAGTCCATATGCTGCTGCTGTGGGATTATAGGACCACACTGCTGCACTGCAGGGCACACAAGGGGGTCAATCTATCTATCTATCTATCTATCTATCTATCTATCTATCTATCTATCTATCTATCTATCTATCTATCTATCTATCTATCTATCTATCTATCTATCTATCTATCTATCTATCTATCTATCTATCTATCAGTAAATTAACCTTCTTCACTCTAAGAGTTTACAGATCTCTGCACAGAACCTGAGTACATCAACAACCATTAAGCATTAGTGTGCTACTGACCAAAGTGGCTACTGAAGCACTCAGGGAAATGAGTTTTAACTCTACCGTTAAAGAGTTGATGAGCTGCAGAGGTGAATAATTTGTTAGCTCCCTCCAGGGGTTTTTGTTTTCATTGCAGTTCGTTTTCACTCATGTGTCCTTAATCTCGTACTTTTCTTCATCGTTTTATTTTGAAGGACTCGTATGTCCTCTCATTTCAGATCGTGTCCTTCCTGTCCTAATGTTTGTTTCACGCTCTTGTGGTTGCCCGACCCGCTCTGATGTGTTTCACCTGTGTGTGATTTTCCTTCACTCTCCTGGTGTATTTATTCGTTGTGTTTCACCTGGTCTGAGTCAGTGGACTTCAACTGTCATCTCAAGCTTTCCAGCCCTGTTCTCAGAGTTTGTCCTTCCTGATTTCTTCATCCTTCTTTAGTTTTCCTAGACCAAGTCATTAGTCTTTGCCTGATCTTCGGTGTTTGGACCTTGAGCCGGGAATCAGGCTCTTAGCCCCTTAGCCCTCTGTTTGTTACGCCATTTTATTTCAATCCGAGCTGGCCAACATGGACTAAGCCCACTCAGTCTCTGTGCATGCTGAACTTCTGTCTCAAGGGAGAACGTACCTCTACCATCCTGGAGATATGAAGTGACTGGAGAAGTTTAAGATCTGCACCCTCTTCGACCAGTTACAGCAGTTGATTTCTTTCTTCTGTGTTTAAATTGCTCAGAAAGTATTTATCAATGGTGTCACATGTTAAATTAAACGGCCTGAGCTTAGCGCTGATTGATTGTGTGAAGAAGTGTTGGCGAGATGATAATCAAATATAATCATAGGTACAATCTGTGCACTGTACTGCATCCATCTCCACAGGTATTACTCTTGTGTTGAGTAAATAATGAGATGATCATTACATAGATATCAAACACATCTGACGGGGGAGAACCAGAACCAGACCCTGCTTTCAATTTAAAGTACCAGGTCATAGTATTTGGATTAACCAATGATCCATTGAGTCTCTAGTTGTTGAAGTCCTCTGTGATGTTCTCAACCAGTGTTTTTGTCCATCCGTCTCATTGTTAGAGGGCAGCATCCAAAGTATCTGAGATAAGGTTAGTGTTGCTCTTGGCAGGCTCACTCCGTCGAAACTGCAAGCAGGTGCCAAATTTCCTGGATTTTACAAATTTGTATAGAGAATTCACAAAAAGCTAAATCATTGTTGCTGCTTCTCGGAATGCCATCATCTCACAATTTTAAGTTCCACCTCTTTGTCCCCTCCTTAGAGGATCAAGGGGAACTGAAAGCTGCTTGCCATCAATGTGTTATTGGGAGGATGGCCTCACAGATGGGACCTGAACAACCCTTTATGGTTCGGACAGACCACAAAAACCTGCTGGACATGAGAACAAAGAGGCAAATGAACTCTTTTGTAGACCAAATTTGATTTTGCATTGTCTTATCACATCAAACCTGATGCTTTGTTCAGTTCAGTCCAACGGACAGAGTGAAAGGCTCAAGCAGCAGCAGGAGCCTTCACTCTACTGCCTCGTCTCCCAGACTTGTCCTATATTTTGTACCGTTATTTCCTGTTTCATTTTCACGTACTCTTTCCAAACGCAATTGGTGTGGTTGGTTCCCCTGTTAGTTTATCAATGTCTGTCTGCCTTCCAGCCTGCTCTATTGCCTGATTTGGACTGACCTCAAAACTCAACAATATAGTGTCTTTGACGAATGCCTGACAAGATGAACGTCAAGCATTCGCCAAAGTCAGTTGGATTCGTTTCCTGGGGATCATTTATCAGCAACAGCAGTGACTAACGACATGTTGGGGTGGACAATTTATGATGAATACAGCACATTCAGAGGTGTATTGTGTCAATTTGAATTGAAACCCTCAACCTCGTCTCAAGATATTGCTCATCTCAACAATCCGTTAGCTGGAAGCATCTCTAAAACCTTTCATCCATTGCACTTCTCACAGCCCTGATGGAGCTGACCTCTTGTCGATCGGTGGCAGGAACACACAGAAACAGTCAGCAATCCAAAAATAATCTGTCTATCTCTGGTACTTCAGTTTGGAACTGTCGGAGCAGTGGGACTCAGTATTATGGTGAGTGCTAATCTTTTTTCTGTCCTATCTGCCCTGCTCCCTCTCATCTCTGCCTTATACCCACTCAACCTCTTGTATGGATTAGTGGAACACTCCCAGAAACTGATTCCCAATCTCTCCTCTGTCGATGTCCAACACTCCCTTTTTACTCTTATTGCACATATCTATAGAGATAACACATGTCAGAGGTAGAGCTCTACCTGAAAGCTCACAGTCAGCACCGTCATGCAGGAGAGAAAACAACAACCAAGAACAGGTGATAAAAGAACTCAAATCCAAAGACTTACAAAGCACAGTGACGCAAAAGTTTAATAAAGTGGTTTAATGTCTCAGAAACATCATAGCTATCTAGTGGTAGTGGTGAGACTGGTCAAACACAGGAGACAAATGAAATGTACAAAAGAAGAAGATTCATTTTAGTCAGAAAAAAAATGAACAGAGAAGATTACAGTAATGCAAACGATAAAGTACAGTAAATGATTAAGAAGCATATACAGCAATGTATCCTATCACTGCTACTTTTATTGGATAAAACCCTGAGTTTGAAAAAAAGAAGCAGAAACCAGACAAATATAAACAGAAAAAATAAAAAGTTGGCAGTTTTCTAGAAATTAAGAGAGAGAGAGAGATTCCGTTGCATGGAGCGCTCGCATGACAACACATGGCTGATAACAGACACGATTGCATTTCCAAGTTTGAATATTTACAAGAAAACACCAAAAAGTAAATTAGCAATATCCATGTCAGCTGAAGACATAATATTGATGATGATAGTAATAATACTGATAATAATATTGACTTCAAAACAATTTACCACAATTTTTACTTCAACAAATTCACGAATGTTTAAAGAAACATAGTAATATTTAAGTCTAATACAAAAAAAAATCAAAGATACATCAAATACATATAGTGGTACCCATCATATCTTTACAGGTTAGAGTTGAGAGAGGCACCAAACTCTCTGTGCAAAGGGGGGCTGCATGGCAGCCCAGGCCCTTCCCTTTCTCTGGTGCAGCCTTCTCTCCCATCAAATACCTCACTGGAGCAGTTATGCACAAAAGTTAATTATAAAGTCATTTGTAGATTCAAGAACTGCTTCAACAATCAATCAACTACTAGCCTCATGCAAAACGCTGTGAAGTGGAATGGGAGGAAACGTAGTCGAATGCCAATAGCAACAATGCAACCATTGTTGCTCAAGTTTCTGGAGTTGATCCTATTACACTAATAACGTATGTGCCATTCTGCTAATGATTACAACCATGCTCAAAGGCAACGGGTTTGTACTGCAGTCACCTCAGTGACTAACTCTACCTCCTCTGCTTGTCTCACACACAAGCTGCAGAGGGTTGGTATCATACAAGGCTACTGGGGAGTCGTCAGCTTCTGTCTGCTTCACAGATCTGACTTGGTAATGAGCTACTGGTCACCCTCAAATGACACTTCTTAGGTGTCCGTTTGGGACAGTTGACATGTTTGTCTCAAAGCATTTTTAAGTCAGCTCACTGATGAAAAGCAGCTTCATAATATGTATACATCACAGCAAATACGAGACATGTCTGGATGGAAGAAATAAACAACGGTGGGCTCTCATCAATTCTTGTACTTAAACTTGTGAATGATGCAGACAACTTGCACATCACTGAAAGTCCACCAGCTGTTTTGCTGTGGCAATTTAATGAAAAAAGCACTGTTCCATTTTCAGTCAATCCTAGATTTAATTCAATGAAACCATAAAATGTGCATTAACAAATATACTGAGTCAGCAATCAAAAGAATGTGTGTGACAAGCGATGTGTTCACTTTAAATCATGTGGTCATCACAAATGTAGGAACTCAATTTAATTCACAACAATTTAGTGCTTCTTTTTTTTCCAGTCTTGTGATCTTATTACGAAGAAATCGCTTTATTAGCTTTTATTGTACACAACCATTCCTTGATTTCCAAGCTGATTTCTATGCTACATGTGTCACATCTCCTTGTTACAATCACCAAGCAAGCATCAACACATCAGTTCACTTCTGCACGGATCTTTTTATAACGGCAAAAATGAAGAGATGATTTCAGCCACTTTGTTCTTAGACTGATATAATTAACTGATTTAATTGCCCAAAGTCTCTTCCTTCTTCTAAAAACAACAAAAGTAATTTGGGATTTTATCCCCACTTTGATTTGATTCCTTACTTCTTAACCTATCCACTTCCCTCCCAACCCACCACTTCTTTATATTTACAAGACCTGGAACTTCCAGGAATTCTGGTCTTTGTAGTCCAGACAGTCAGTGGCATTGAAATTGAGCTTCCAGGCAGCTTGGTCCTTGTAGTCCAGACAGTCGACAGCTCCGAAGCCCAGCGAGGCAGCCGTGTAGCCTTGGGAGGAGAGCGAGGCGGGGGACTGGCTGAGGGGCCCACCCATCGACGAGGCTGTGATGGGGCTCAGGGCGCCTCCTGTTCCTGACAGCTGTGGGTGCATGGGTGACAGGTAGGAGCTACAGTCCAGGCCAGTGAAGTAGGAGGAGGAACCTGCATAGCTCTGGCTGTAGGCTGGGGCCTGGGTGTAGGTCATGGGGTAGGCGGTGGTGCGCTGCATGCAGGGGGTGGTGGAGGCAGACAGGGGGTCTGGCAGTGGAGAAATGGAGGCTGGGCTCCAGATGGACACTGTTGCGCTTGCAGAGCTGGAGCTGGGGGTGATAGCAGTGCCAGGGGGAGGGGGTGGAGGGCTGTAGGGTCCATTGGTTGGGTTGGCACTGGCGTCATTGTTGGCTTCACGAGCAGGGGATGCCTTCTTTTTAGGGGGCCGTGGTTTGGACTGGCCTGTGCTCTGCTGCTGCTGCTGGCGGCACTTGGCACGACGGTTCTTGAACCAGACCTGGATTCATCAAAGAAGAGTGAAGTTCATTATAATGTCCGCACTTCAGTATCACATCAACTAGTGAGAAGTAACAAATGATCAAACTCGAAGCAGATCTCTTTTTAATCTTTTTCCAAAATCCCAGTTATACAGAATTAAAAACAAACATGTTAATATATTGAATGAATATTTCTCCAATATGTTACCTGGACTCGGGACTCAGGCAAGTTGATCTTGAGAGCCACCTCCTCCCTCATGAAGATGTCTGGGTAGCGGGTTTTGGCAAACAGAGCCTCCAGGATATCCAGCTGTGCGCGCGTAAAAGTGGTGCGCTCCCGACGCTGTTTACGCGGAGTACCTGCAAGAAGCAATATTATTATAATTATTATCATTATTATGATTATTATATTATTATTATTATTATTATTATTATTATTATTAGCATTATGCTGTTATTTTTGTATATTTAAAACAAATAAAACCTAAACGACATCATACAAAAGGCCTATAGCTGTAAACACTTGCGAATTTTTACTCAATTAAATAGACTGATAAATTGTAAACAGCGACACATTAAACTTTATTAAAACATTCACTTTCTGCTATCAAAATATTAATGTTACGGCATTCAATAATTCCAATAATTTTCTTGTGAATCAAGTTATTTATTTTTGTTTTTCTTGAATTTGCAGCCAACAAACAAAGTCACTTGTCCAACTGGTCATTTTCACATGAGGTAATAATTAATAACGAAATTGTTTATTTTAGTTTAGTTTATTTTCATCGAATCATGATCGGGTTTCATGAACGAGCGGAATTTGAAAAAAGTCTTAATTGATTGATATTCTTTTATATATTTTTATTCTACTAAATAAAAATGTATCATAGCTCTTGTGGTTTCAACCTTTATAACTGAGCCTGTTCGAAACGAAATCTACAAAGTGAAGAAGCGAAAGTCTTCCCACAGAAGAGATTCAGATGTTTTAAAACTGTTAGTTCATATAAAAGCTAATCTCCACAAGAAGGCCAAGATTTGTATCTACGCGCCTTCTGTCATCATTTCAAAGTGTCTTCTCCAGGATGACAGATGCCGGTGAGGACGTGTAACCCGAACAAACAATACAAGTGTTTGTCCATTGAAAATACATTATGGCACAAAATCCTATACAACGAGCATCCTTTGGTAAATAGGTTACATGATAAGAGCAACAGCTTGTAGTCTGTTTTGATGATAAGTCTGTGTGAGAACAGGTTGCGTTTCCATTCACACACATTTTTTATTGTTTTTTGACTCTGTAATCCGGTGAATTTATAGGTCAAGTGAACACATGTTCTGACGGCTGAAGAATCACAGCCATCCATTCATACACCACCTACACCTGCACCTTTACTATCTATCGTTTGAATTCCTCCCATTTCTGCATTTCAAAACAAACGTCTTCATATGCAAGAACACCGACATCACAAGCTTGAAATAGTCAGAAGTTATTACTTACTGGGATATCCAACGGCGGCGGAGTGGAGTAGATCCATGCCCGGGCCGGACAGCGTTAACCCGTTCACGGCGTAATGGGGTTGTTTAATGTAGGACATCATAGCTCCTGTCGGTTTTAAAACACTCCCTCACTCCCTCACTCTCTCTCTCCTTCTCTCAGACCGGGGGCCGGGTCTCCTAGCTAGTCTCCAGGGGGTGTCTCTCGCTCTCTTTCTCTCTCTCTCTCTCCCTCTCTCTCTCTCTCTCTCCCTCGTTTTTTCTGTAACTCCCTCCCTCTGTTTTTCTGTTATCCTGAGTTGTTTGTCACTTAGTTGTTGTTTTTGATTTCTCCCTTGTTGTCTCAACCCTCCAATACCTTCCTGCCTGTCGGTGCTGTGGAGCCAGGTGCAGCCAGGCACTTGTGGTCCAGTAACTGCAGAGGTCCTGGACACCTGCTTGAACCACAGCACACTTAAGGCTCGGTTGTATAGTCAATACAGCCTCAAAAACAACAAAAACAACTTCAAATAAGTCTAACAATTTAGACACCGAATGAAAGGATGATCAAACTTAATTAAACAACACCCAGTCTGTTCTTCATCCAAGTTGTGCCTAATTGTGCTGCGCTCCGGTGTCGTCGCCAGGTGAACGGTGCCAAAAGCAGCAGTTCCACAACAGGTTGACTGTCTGAGATCGGATGGGTGCGGACAAGTGTCGGGCCCTCCGGCGGTCCTTGGCTCCTGAGGAGAGGATGTGGATACGCAGGTTGGACAAATGAGGCGAGCAAGAAGAGGCTGGCTAATTAGAAGTAACTTCTTACCCAAGTAGACACCCAGAGCCCTCCCTCTCCCTCTCCCTCTCCCTCTCCCTCTCCCTCTCCCTCTCCCTCCCTCCCTCCCTCCCTCCCTCCCTCCCGTTCACTTCCCAGGAGTCGTTCTGTCCCTTCTGGTGTTCGAGGCTCCCCGTCCCGCTCTGTTGGTTTCTCTCGTCCCCAAAACTCCTGGCGATGGGCCGGAGGAAGTGGCCGTCA
>CAAKHC010019570.1:81988-108099 GCA_901007825.1 Macroramphosus scolopax | reverse complement strand
TCAGGAATGCGAATAAGATCCTGAGATACTTAAACTCCTGCATTCAAAAACGTGGTTTCAAAGTTACAAAGTGTACCTTTAATCCTCTGGGGATCCTTAATGTTTGTACATCTGCTCAAGTTGTGGAGCAGCAATTTGATTTGATTTGCATCCTTCTCGGTGACTTTGAATCCAATCCAGCTCCTTCACTTCACATCCAAACGAGGCTTTAGTTATTACACTTAATGCCAATCAATTCTATACCTGGTTGGTTTTGTCTGTTCCTGTTGTGAACCTTCGTCTCCACTGCAGCTTTCTATAGAAAAGTCTATCCTCTCTTTGCAGATGTATTCATGTGTGTACTGTACTAATACTTGCAGGCTTCTGTTCCTGCTTTCATCATTACATTTTAATTGATGAGCCAATGACCTGGACTGATGCTCGGAAGCACTGCAGAGAACAGTACACCGACCTGGCCACCGTCAACGACATGGCAGACACGAAGCGGCTGGTCACTGCAGCCGGAGCCGGCTTCACGGGACGTGTGTGGATCGGCCTGTACGACCAACCCAAGACCTGGGCGTGGTCTCTGTCAGACAAGGCCTTCTACGGAGAGGGAGAGCAGGATTTTAAGAACTGGCAGGAAGGTGAACCAAACAACCTATTAACAAGTAGGAGGGTGTGTGTTACTTCCTTCCAAGGTTGGTGGAGAGACCAGAGCTGCGTACTGGACCGGACCTTTGTCTGCTACAACAACACAGACACAAGTGGTGAGCAACATCTATTAGTTTGTTCATTCAAATACTTCTAAAGGGTCATTTGTTTTAAAAAGGGATGCAACGATGTATCGCCGAACAGGCACCTAAAACAGACGATGTGGGAGGGGCCACGTGCTGCTCGAGGCAGTTAAACGTTAGCTTCGTGCTAATGTCGTCTATTTATTTGATATCAGTTTGGAATCACCCCCCCAAAAAACAAAGTGATTTTGTCTCATATTGCAAATTCTGCAAAAAATAAAAATAATAATAATATATATATATTTTTTTTTATCAGATTAGAAAAAAAAATCCAGCTAACTGACCATTAAACATGTTTTGAATCTTTCAGGTTTGTCACCCAGCTCCACTGGAAAGTATATCTATGTAAACAAAAAGGTCACATGGTTCAACGCTGTGAGCTACTGCAAGCGGCATTACACAAATCTGGCCAGCGTGAGGAACCTAAAGGAGAACCAGGAGATCCAGACGGTGGTACCAAATGACAGGAGAGCTTGGATCGGCCTGTCCAGGCCAACCTGGATCTGGTGGTCAGATCGTTCTAAATTTTCATACACTAACTGGGCACACGGACACCCGTTGACTGGAGCGGGGAAATGCGCCGCCAGCGTGTTTAATCAGACCTACCAGGGCGAATGGATGGAGAACCTGTGTCATGAAAAGCTTCCCTTCGTGTGCAACAGCAGTGAGTCGTTCTCATCTCCGACCAACCTTGCGTCCATGACGTGTCTCTGTGTCTGTCCCTCTCTAAGTTCAGATCTGTTTTCCAGCCAAGAAGCAAATGTTCAATATCAAACTGAGCGTGCAGAAATCCACGGTGGACCTGAACGACCCGGCTGTGATGGACGCCATCCTGAACCTGGTGATAGTAGCGGGTCCTGTTGGGCCCGGAGATCCGGATCAACACACAACTAACGCACAATTACTAATCCTCGACCTTTCAGGACTTGTAGTACAACTTGTATTTTACTTTCAGATGGAGGAGAAGATGACAGAAAAGGGGATAATGCGACACATGAAGATCACATGGATAAAGAGAGGTGATAAAACCTTCAGCAAAGAAAAGAAGAATGCAGATTTACTGGAGCCGGATGTTTAATATCCAACCTCGCTCACTGTAGCCCATAACAACAGAATATATATCCATATATAGTAACTACTGATGTACTGCTGAGACAGCTTCTTATGTATTTAGCTTTGATTACATGAAATAACCTTGTTTGTTGTGCAGAACTCAGAAAAACACTGATTTATTACTTTTATCTATTGTCTACTGGTGTGTGTGTTTGCAGCACCACACACACACACATATCTTACTGTATGACCTAAGTAGTGATGTATATCATGCTCATGAATCTGTGTGTGTTTTTGACGTTTAATAAAAAGTGAGCGACATCACGATGCTGCAGAGCCCACGTAGCATTGTTCCGGAGATGAACCCCATCATGCATTTATACATTTCAGTGCAGATATGACGTGACATTATTTTACACTTGTGAACGTGTGCACCAGGTAGGAATCATCAATATAATATGCAATAATCAAACTCCTCCACTCGATGGCGTTGACGTCCAGGTAGAACACGGCCTTGAGTTTCTGTTTCTCTGCAGGCTTGTTAACGTCTCAAATGACCTTTGTCTTAAGCGTCAAGACTAAATTGATGTTTAATTTCATGGTTTCCTGCTCTTTAGAGAGAGATGAGATGATGAAAATAAAACCAGGTTGTTATGGAAGAAAAGGGGAATATAAGCTGTATTCAAATTTAATTTAATTATACTCTAATTGTTGTAATGTTCCTTTACTGAACTGCACGTTTTCTGTTTTAGTCCTCTCACATTGTTTTGGTTCTCCTGTTCCTCAGAGGTTCTGCAGGTTATGCATGCTGTGCTATTCTATTATCTTCATCATTCAGGGGCTTCTTCCTCGGCCCAGTGATGAGTGAGGTTAGGGACGTCGACGGTGCCTCGAGGCTTCGATCTGCAAACCACTTTGACACTTCCTGCCTGCACAGTTGGGCCAGAACTCCCAGAACTCTCTGTCAGCACAAACTGAATGTTACTGAAGTCTTCAAACCGTAAAATATAAAATGGACAAAGGAAGGCTGCACCGGGAGGGGCGTTTGAAATAGGACAGGCCCCCTGAGACTCTAAATCGGGATGCATCCACAATGTTGTGATTGGCTGGATGGTATGGAGGACCGAAGGCGAGACATAAACGGCACCAGATATTATCATTAATCGAAAACAAATGGTACAAATACGCAAAGGCTAAATGGAGATGGTAACAGGGGGATAAATAATATGAGAGGTAGCAAGGAAACACAAACACAAACAGGAAGAGAGATGACCTTTCAAATTAGATTGCATAATCACAATTCTGGATTTCATCATTTATTTTGTATTAAAGGTCCTTTAATGTATTTCATAATAATTTTCTTATCGGCCGTTTCACGTTCAACTATGAATCGATGGTTTACTTTTGATTAATTCCTCTTTTTATTGCTCATTTAGAATACGAAAAATAAATCATTTTGTGAGTTGGTCTAATTTTTTTAAATTAATTATGAATTGATACATACAATATTACAAATTGAATTGTTATTAAAATAAATATTTATTAATTCATGATATACTTTCTATATACTATTTCCGTGACACCCCTGGTCCTCCGTAGGGAGAGTTGAGGCCGGATCACCTTAAAGCCAACGCAGTGCTGCAGTCTGAAGCTTTAACATACACAGTTCCACATGTTTTACTTACTTAATGAATGCTGCAGACGAAACCTTGAGACGCCGCCTTCTGTTTTACAAGGTGAAGTGTCAGGTAGGACCAGAAAAACCAGAATAGCAAAGTGATGAGAGGAAAGAGGGAGGGGCTTAACAATAACCCAACGAGACGGGACTGTAAACTACAAACTACCAGCGATCTGCTTCACACTGAAGATCATCAGGCCTCAAAGGTAAGAACGTGTTTCAGATGTGACCACAGGGAGCTCGTGTGGGACCGTAGCTGGCATGAGTTGTTTTGACTCTTCTTCTTTTAGGAAGTGAGATCTTCCTGTGCACAGTGTGAAACTATAATACTGTTCTCCACTCACAGAGATGGACTCTGTTCCATTGGACGAGCAGTTCTGTTGCTGTATCTGTCTGCACATCTACACCGAACCTGTCTCCCTCCCGTGTGGACACAACTTCTGCCTGGACTGTATCGATGGCTTCTGGGACACCAGGGACAGCGCCGAGTGTCCCCTCTGCAAGGAGACGTTCAGAAACCGCCCGGACCTCCGGGTCAACCGGGAGTTTGCTGAAGTCGTTGAATACTTTAAAAGGTCGTGGTCGCTCTCGCCAAGGCAAGAGGAGGACGTCAAAGGGAACTCAGAGTCCGAAGAGGTTTGCTGTGACGTCTGTCCCGGAGACAAGTCGACGGCGGTCAGGTCGTGCCTCATGTGTCAGGCGTCTTATTGTGAAATTCACCTCACATCTCACCTGAGGCGTCCGGGCCTGCAGAGACACCGGCTGACGGATCCGGCCACCTTCGCCAACAGTCACCTGTGCAGGAATCACAACATGCCCCTGGAGATGTTCTGCAGGGTCGACCAGACGCCCGTCTGTGTGAAGTGCACGAAGAAGGATCATAAACAACACGACAGTGTGCCGATAGCGAAAGAGAGTAAGAGGATCAAGGTGAGGACGGGTTTGATTTATTACCTGATAAAGAGTTGTGAGCTTTCACTTTCACGTCCTGAGTTTCTGGTTTTATTTATATCCTTTTTTTCAGGCTCATTTGAGGCAAACCAAGTCCAACATTCAGCAGCTGATCCAGGACAGACTGAGGAAAGTGGAAGAAGTCAAACACTCCGTGGATCAAAGCAAAGTACATCAATGCACACTTACAGGAAATTCATTGCTCAGGTTGGTTTGTTTTCCAATAGATTTCATGTTCGACTGTTTGTTTTGACAGAACATCACGCAGAGAGAGATACAGAGCAGCTCTCAGGTCTGTGGCATGCTGATCGCCACCATTGAAAGACACCGGGCCGGCCTCGTGGAGGAGCTCCGGGGGAGGCAGGAAGACTCTGAGAGGAGGGCGAAGGAGCTGCTCAAGGAGCTGCAGCATGAAATCAATGAGCTGCAGATGAGAAGCAGTGAGCTGGAGCACCTGGAGCTCACTCAGAACCTCCTTCACCTCCTACAGGTTCGATATGATGCCCCTATTTCTGTCGCCTTTTCCAAGAAACACCCAAAGAACTCTTAAACGACCTGCGTGTCCCTTCGGTTCTAGAGCTACCCATCTCTGAGTGGGCTCCCATCCACCAGGGACTGGTCCGAGGTCGCGTTCCACGCAGATAACTGCATGGGGACAGTGAGAAGAGCCGTGGAAAAGCTGGTGGATGTTTGTCAGGAGCTTGCAAACAAACTGTCGGCAGCTGGTGAGTGAACTGGTGGAAGAACGGCATCAATGACTTTATTAAAAACCTGTTAATAAAAGATAAGAACATTAAAGATCTTTTTTTTTGCAGAAGCAGACAAGATGATTCAACATGCAGGTGTGTTCACAGTCCTACTTCCATGACCTTGTTTGTGATGAAGATCGACTCAGTGCTTCCTTTTCTGTTCCTCCAGTCGACGTCACTCTGGATCCTGCGACCGCTTCCGACTGGGTGACGGTGTCGGCCGATGGAAAAGAGGTTGAGTGTTTCTTCATGCATGTCTGTGTTGTTTACTCGTCGTAAAGAGCTTTGCGCTGAGAGGTGAAGTGAATCCGTTGATGAAGTTTGTTCTGCCGCAGGTGAGCCTCAGCTGCCAGAAGAAGAAGGACCGACTCCCGGACGGCCCTCAGCGGTTCGACCGCTGTGTTTGTGTCCTGGGGAAACAAAGCTTCACATCTGGAAGGCGCTACTGGGAGGTTCAGGTCGGAACCGTCTCACTAAAACACACTTTAAGCTCCATGACACATGTTTGATCACTTCTCTCATCATGTTGTTTCAGGTTGGGGACAAAGCAGACTGGGATCTGGGCGTGGCCAGGAGCTCCGTCAACAGGAAGGGCGCCATCACCGTGCATCCGCACAACGGTTTCTGGGCGATCTGTCGGAGGAAAGGCGCCCGCTTGAGAGCCTATGCAGAGGATTGCATCACCTACCTCCGGGATACCCCCCAGAGAGTGGGTGTGTTCCTGGACTACGAGGAAGGTGTGGTGTCCTTCCATGACGCAGAAGCAAAGACTCACATTTACACCTACAGCAGCTGCGCCTTCGCCGAGCCTCTCCACCCGTACTTCAGCGCCCCGATAGTCATCTGTCCTGTTGAAGCAGGGAAGGAAACAAGATGTAACAGTTGTTGATCAATAACAATAAAGTTGGAAGAAGACGTTTTCTTTGGATGATGCATGTCTGTCAATGTCTGTAAATAGTGTTTGAAATAAAACCTTGGACCTCCTTTTTTTCCTGCATCGGGAGGAAGTGGAGGCTTGTTGTCCATGATTTATACAGTCTATGCTTTTTAACGAGAGGTCAATATTGATCACGACCTTCCTTTCCAGCATCTTCAAGTAAACCTGGGACAGCTGACGGGACCACTGTTCTTCAGGGGGGAATTCTAATGTATTAATAATCAGCATGAAAGGAAAACTAATGTTTCCAGCGCTCATTAGCCATTGGCCAGTAAAAAAAGCCAGATTTTCCCAGCAGACTGGAAGTACAGCAGCGTAGGATGAGGTTGTTCAGTTCCGCCGTTGGATTTGTGATCAGAGGTAAAAATAAGAGGAGGAGGGAGGGGAGGCCGGCGGGGGGGGCGAGGAGCCGAGGGAACATACGGGCCAGCGCGGTCGTAATGTTATTAAACGTCTGCTTGAACGCAGGGGTTCCCTGCAGGGAGATGGAGGAAGAGGGATGGGGAAAGAGAGGGAGAGGAGCAGAGATAAAGCCGGTTGTGAGGGGGGAACACGGCTCTCGGGATGCTCCAACTTACTGAGTGTTTCACTGCAGAGAAGAACCTCCAGGAACTGAGAGGTGGGTGTTCTCTCCTCGTCTTCTTCAGCATGTTGTGCATGGTGTCATTTCTGCATGCGTGTTGGGTGGATCTGTTTGGGTGGAAGGAAGCGGTCCAGCTTTGTTAAAAAAGGATGCGAGGATGAAGTCGTCTAGTTTGACTGTGACAAATGTTGCAACATGGAAAATAATCAGAAAACTGTCAACTGTGAAATCTGGGAATTAACGTTCCTCGACACGGCAGATGATTCCTGTGACGACATGTCATTGTGTTATGTGTGAAGGAATTTATTGCAGAACTATGGATGGAATTGGAAGCATTCAGGGGGAGAGAGAGCGGGTGTGTTTACCCACAGATGGCCTCTCGACGGTGGGATTGTAATAGTCTACTGTCCCCCCCCCCCTCCGGAGTCCAGCTGGCACCACTCACAGGCTTCTTTCTGGCCGGAGCTTCACTTTCCATCGACTTCTTCTTCAATACGTTTTTTTTTTTTCTTTTTTATCAGTTTACAGTTTGATTTCTTCTTCTGTCTGAAGTGATGCCGTTTATTTATAGATCGGGCTGAAAGAAAGGAACATAAAAACAAAAAACCAAGGCACTCGTGGAAAGACTGCATATGAGACATCTACGCACGATTAATATTTTTGTTTAGTAAGATTGAAACGGACAGTATGAAGGTATCTGATGACTTCTCATGTGCTAAAACTCTTATTTCTCTTCCAGTCGAACATTGATTTGGACTTCTGTCAGCATCAGTTGGCTGTCGGTGCCTCTCACTGCGGTTTCAGGGACTGGACAACCTCCACCTATACTGTCCATATAAGGACTTCCTTTCTGCTGGAATGGGAAGCCTCCATCTTGGTGCCACCTAATCGTCGTCCCCAAAGAGCCGTTCCTCCACCCAGTGTTGGCAGAGCTGTTACCTGAGGATTATCAGAGTCATGTCCCACTAGACAAGACAAGCTTGTTGGATGTGTTCACTCCAGGAGAACTAACGTGATCCATTAGGGTAGAAGACCTTCGGAGTGGATCCCTCTCAGACTGGTGGAAGTGAACACACAAGCGTCAAACCAAAAGAACTCACCCTCGTTTGGAAGGATGAAGAGTCCGTTTCCTCCCCCGTCGCTCTACTTCGTTGGGCTGCTCCTTCTCCTCCACCGGGGACCCTCAGAGGTCGGTTGCCAGAACGACACGGAGCCAATCGTGTTGGAGGGAAAGTGTCTGGTGGTGTGTGACTCCACCCCCACCGCAGAGCCATCGGGCAACGCTCTGGGCATGTCGGTGAGGTCAGGGACCGGTCGGGTGGCGTTTTCAGCCATCCGCAACACCAACCATGAACCCTCAGAGATGAGCAACCGCACCATGACCATCTACTTTGATCAGGTGGGTTTGTAGCGTCGGCGTGCGTCAATATTCTTTGGCAATTTACCAACTTCTCTGTTCAAGAGATGATTTCTGCTTGAATGTGGGTTCTTGAATATCTCAGAGGTCAGACATTCAGAGAGGTTCTTTAGGTTGACACAGTCTGATGTGGGGTCTTTCTGCAAATCCCCAAACCTTCCTTCACCCCTTCTTCTGGCGCCCTCGGTCGCACTACTGCCACCATCGAACTCTATCCTCATTTCAACCTCTGCACACACTAAAAGTTTTGTAACTGGATTCCGTTTTGTTCTTCCATCAGTGGACTGGACTCACTTCTCTCCCTCTCCTTGCGTCTCCTCTCCCTTTCAGATCCTAGTAAACGTCGGCAGCCACTTCGATCCAGCGAGGAGCATCTTCGTGGCTCCCAGAAAAGGAGTCTACAGTTTCAGCTTTCACGTGGTTAAAGTTTACAACAGGCAGACGATACAGGTAAGACTTTAAAGTCATGTGAGCTTTAGCAACATGTCAAGACTTTGTTTGCTTCCTTTCCCGTTGTTCAGGCGTATAAAACTTTTTAGCAACAAGGTCCATACACCGAAACCTTGTTATCAAGCTTAAAACGTCCTAAAAGTCTTCATTCACTCTTAGGTGAGTTTGGTTCTCAACGGCTGGCCGGTGATCTCAGCCTTCGCAGGCGACCAGGACGTCACCAGGGAAGCAGCCACCAATGCCGGGCTGGTGATGATGGAGAGGGGGGACAAGGCCTACCTCAAATTGGAAAGAGGAAACCTCATGGGTGGATGGAAGTACTCCACTTTCTCCGGGTTTCTAGTGTTCCCGTTGTAGGGTGGGGAGAGGTAGGCGGGACGGGGGAGGGTGTGGAGAAAGAAGGAAGAGGAAGTCGTCTCCTTGTCGGGGTTTCTTACATCCTTGTCATTGGAAAGTGTCTCGCTAAAGACGCTGACGCAAGGAGAGACATCGAACTGCTTTGATGCGTCTCCTTACGTATCAGATGAACGAGTGATAACCAACCCTGAATGTGATCCCCTTGGCACCTTTCTGGATCTTTGTCTGTCGACCGTTGAACATGTTGTCAATGCTTGCTGACGCCGTGTGTCCGAGGTTCATTCATTTACTGAAAGCATGAAATAGTATCAAATATTTGTGGCAATAAAGAAAATGACTGTCTTCCTTCCTCATCCATCCATCCATCATCTATCTATCTATCTATCTATCTATCTATCTATCTATCTATCTATCTATCTATCTATCTATCTATCTATCTATCTATCTAGATAGAGGGGGTGAAAGAACAAGAGTTTTACTTTATTAACAGAATAGTCATGAAGGTTAAATAATCTTAAATTTATTTTTAACAGTTCAATTACATTTTTCAACCAACAGTATTACATTTAATATGTTTGGGAATTTTTTTTGGGAAATTTCTTCGACACTTTTGCAAGTCGCATTTGAGCTTCCGTAGTTTTCAGCCACCTTAATTCTCACACATCTGTGGCCTCTATGACTCTTTGCATTCGCTCTATTAATCACTGGGCTGCAGACGGACGGATGTTCTGAAGGTCCTGGACATGTCGGCTGTGTGTCCCAACAGGTGGACTCCGGGTGACAGGCGGGGCTCTCGGTAATAGTTCTGACATTTGCATTCACATACAGTACAAAGACATATGAGGAATTCTGTTGAGCATTCATTGAACCTCAAACAACGCATACATTCATTTGTGTCGTCCACGGCGGCACACAGCGTGGCTCTGCGGCGGATCCGGTGGCAGATGGAGCATCGTCAGTGAGAGAGGGAATCCAGAGCCAGGAGCCTGCTGGGTTCACACTGGACCGTCACACCCGATTAGGTTCAACGTGCCGGTGCACAGCAGAGGCCTGTGTTCGCACTTCGGAAGTCCGTGTCCAGCATACAAAATTATGAGAAAACTTTGGTTCCAAAACTAGATAAAGACTGAAAAAGATATAACGTGTCATGGAGAAAAAAATGACTGGAAGTGTTGGGAATAAACACAGGAAGACACTGGTGATAACAGCAATAGCTTAACATTAAAAAAACAAACATCAGTGCCGCCACAAAGTTCATCAACAGACGAGCCGTGTTTGGAGGTTTAAGTCTGTCCTTGGTTCACGCGACACTGTTGCTTTAAAAACTTGTCTTGTTTTTGGGCCATGTTTCGGCCCCTGATGGCGAGCTGGCACCGCGATCTCGGATATTTGTAGACTGCAGCTGGTGAAAAAAAAAAAAAAGAGCAAAAACCATATGACCAGCTTTGGCTCGTACTTAATGCTGCTGACGAGGCAAAAAGTGACGCGTCAGGTTTTGCTCAGAGGACCGAAAATGTTCTAATAAAAGAGTATGGACAATTTCATAACAACTGCGTTACCAATAAAAAACACGATTTAAATCCAATTGAGCTGTGAAAACAGGAAAGACAGACAGGAGCTTCTACTTATATAACATGACCTTGCCGTTGTGCAAGAAGCTTCGATTTGAGAAGCTCCACATGAACTCAGCCAACTCCTCCTTTCTTGTTCTTACTACTTCCTGACTGTGGCGGAGATAGGTTGACTGTAGGTGGTGCTGTCGGGTGCCGTCTCCTCTCCGAGGTGTCCGGGAAGTGGATCTGCATGCTGTTGTTGTCGCCAATCATCAGTCCGGTTACATTGCTCAAGTTGATGGACCACCCGCCACCAGACGGAGGACGGTCCTTGACGGGGTCTATGTTGGACAACTGCCGCTGGAATAAAAAGAGAGAACAAAGACTGTAATATTTATTTAAACCTAAATCAATAAAAAAAACTGAAGGTAGATTCTGTGCAGATGTGAATACATGATGAACAGCTGGGTATAGGAAGTGGTCACATCTTAAATGATACAGCTGCGCTTCAATAACTGTGTTTTGAAATCGTCCGGATAGACGCAGCACAGATTCCTTCGTCTCACTTCCCATCATGCAGCTCGACAGGATCTCCTTGTTGTGACACAAACTTCTGCTAAACGCCAGCATCTCTCAAAAATCAAAGCCCAACAGTACAACTGGCTTTGAAGACCGTTTGAGACCGACGTTTTAGAAGAGGTCTTCGCTCTGAGGTGATGCCTCGTGAGGCGAGTCGGCGAACAACCTTCTATCGTTGACCTTCTTGATGAAAACACTCACATGGTACTTTGCAGAAGCGTTTGGTGTCTCGGCCGATGTGGCAGCTTCAGGTGTTCTGCTATGAGACGAATACCGAGACGGAGGAGTCAGAGGAGTCAGAGGAGTCGGAGTAGTCAGAGGAGTCGGAGTAGGCACTGGTGACGATCGAATGGGATGAACCGAGGAAACTTTGACTTCAGAGGCCTTCGATGAACGTCCCACTTCTTCACTACATATACTTGCAAGTGTGGGTGTCGACTGATCTGTGAGGGAAGATGTTTAAAGGAACAAATGAACAGTAGAGTTTGTCTGAACTCTGTTTCAAAAACAAAAGCTTCCCTCTTACTTGAGAGGTTTCTGTGCAGTAGCAGCACCAACCTCCTCCTTACCTCTGACTTCATCGCTCAGATTTGGCGTCAAAACTTTCGCCACTTCCTGCAACAAAAGAAGTAAGGTTGTTCAACGACGACCCAGATGATCAAACATCAGGGCACGGGACAGCAACACCACATCCTGTCTATGTGGGGGGAGTACCTACCATGTTGGCACGTTAGTTGTGTTGCTTTACTCATCAAACTCTCAGCCAGAGAGGGATACTACAATACTACAATACTCCTCTAACATGAACCCACAATGCATCAGACATGCTATATTGTTAGCTTATATGTAATAAACATAGAGCTTATTCCTTGGCTTCATATCGACTTTGCATTAACAATCAATGAGCACAATTATGTTTCCATTGACAATCGAGCTCAACACTGTTTCCTGTCAAACTTCCCCCGCGGCAGCAGGAAGTGCTGCGTGTAATATTTCCCCACAGCGGCTTGAAAAAACACACGCAGCATGTACCAGCTCGTGACAACCAGTCTCGGACGACAGCAGCGAGGTTGAAATCTCACCTGAACCGGCGGCGGCCCTGTTAGCACGTTAGCGGCTTCATCGGTTTCTGCAAAGAAAAGATAAAATTTGTGTCTTCTGGACATGTCTTTGCTCAGTGGGTTAGCTAACTATACAGACTGGAAATTAAGAGGAAACAACCAGCCGGGAAACAACCAGCCAGATTGAACAATTGACATGCTAATTAGGGGAACTTGATCATGATTATGTAACCTTCCAACCAAGCTGTTTCCCTCTGCAGGAAAAGACATTTCCCACGATGTCCAACTAATTAGTCAAAACTCAACAATCAGAGTATCCACATGTAGATTTAATCTACAATCTGACCTGTTAACTGAGAGATGCGAAGTCTCTCGACCTGCTCTGTCATTGCCTCTTCCTCCTTTTCATCCTGGAAAGAGGAAGAGAAAGAGCAAGTCGGTTACTGACGACCGGTTTGGAAGGAAAGTGCTGATTTGCTGCGTCACCTCCAAAGCAGTTACTTACCAGTTCCGTCAGCACCCGATGAACAGCGTCAGAAATCGCACGTTCCTGCATCTTAAACAGCCTTTCTGTGACGGTTGTACAATCTGCGTACATTTTTTTTAGTTAGCCTGGTGTCTAACAGCTGATGGGAAGGTCTTCAGTGGACAACATGTCTTACCCTGGGAGGAGGGCCTCTGGGTGGGTTCTTGTCTCCAGCATCTCTCCATGAGCTCCATTAGCTCTGTCAGTCCTGTCCGATCTGCAGCGAGGCTCTGGATCTCGTCCAGAGAGGGTCTGTCTCCTTCGGGGATGCGAAACCGCACCATGCTTGACATCGCATCTACAATTGAGCAGAGGATTTGTAACGAGTCTGAACATCCTTACCTTTTGTCCTAATTGGGTGAACATGACAATCAACACCAGATTAATAGGTAGCAGCATGCTATCAGAAAGCAATGCGTACTTCCTTAGCATGAGTCGAAAGGCAAAGCTCTCCTACAAATTGGACCTTTAAATCTCAGCAACCAATATTTTCATATCTGTTGACGAAATAGAAGCTTAGAAAGTCAAAACGTGAGTCTCTTACTGGGATATGGTGGTTTCCCTGTGACAGTGGACCACAGGAGGATACCATAGCTGAAAGGCAGACGGGGACGATCACTTTTCCACATTTGTTTTCTTATGATAACTAACAGGAGTGGTTTGAAGGGCCAATGATCAGGGTGTGTTCTACCTGTAGATATCGGAGGCCTGATTTGGCCTATAATTCATGTTAAACGCCTCGGGGGGCATGTAGTTGGTTGTGCCGCATTCCTGTTTGCTGCCTTTCTTGGAACCCCGCGTCACGCTCTTGGAAATCTTGGCAAGACCAAAGTCTGTAAGCTGGCGAGAAGATGGAGGGATAAAGGAAGATCTCAGTTAATAGGGAAGTCAGCAGCAGGCAGGATGCCGAGTGGTTTAACAGTCTTTAGGAAGCCCGCAGCAGGCTGAGGCCCCGGACTCACCTTTGCTTTGAGAGAGGAGTCCAGCAGCACGTTGCTGGGCTTCAGGTCCAGGTGGAGGACGGCAGGGGAGAGACTGTGGAGGAAGTTTATCCCCAGAGCCACCTGGTGAGCCAGTCTGACAACCAGGGGCCAGGGCGGAGGTCTGCCCAATTTGACCTGTTCAAAATTCAAAATTGTTCCAATAGTTACAGACTGACAAACAGTGATGAGCGTGCTCACAGTCTTTTGTACGAAAGAAAGTCCGCCTTTGATGTTGTCCTCCTATTTAGATTTGAGGTAGTCTGGCCTCCTTTAATAACCAAACTGTACATTCAAGGGACATGTGCCCTCTAGTGACCATAGTAGTTATCACCAGAGCAAAGGAGGAAATCATATGACATCCATATGAGTGAGAAAGGCAGTATAGGAAATGAATTAGGGATGGAAAGTGTACAATAGAGGCCCAGGAGACCTGCTGTACCTGCAGGGATGCCAGGGATCCTCTCTCCATGAACTCCATCACCAGACCAAGCTGTGTTGTTGGTCCAGAGGAGGGCGGTCGACCTCGGAAGACCCCGAGGACCTGCATTACATACGGGCTGGTCCCTTGACGCATCATGTCAATCTCACGCAGCATTGACGAGCAGTTCCTGTTCGTGGGTGCGTTTGAACTGTGAGTTATTTGCAGTAACTTTCATGTGCAGTAAGCATAAAGAAAACTACTCACCCGTCATCATGATGAAGCAATTTAACGGCCACATCGCAGGCCCAGACACGATGTCTGGCTTTGTAAACTTGTCCGAACCCTCCCGCGTCGATAATCTTCCAGCTCTCCAGACTGGACTCATCAATCATTGGAACAGAACATCTGGACGTCGCCATAGTTCACTACAAGAAGAAATGAATAAAGGTGACGACAATTACTACAACTCAGTCGTTACAGATTCTCTGATTCGTTTGATTTTTTAATTAGTTATTTGATGCTACAAAAGGGGGAAGCTGCTCTGACTAAATAATTCGTGGAAGTATCACTTCAGACTTCTGTTTGGGAAGTGTAAGTCAAGAGGGGAAGCCTGCTTTAAACCGCTAAAATGACTATTATTATTATTATTACCATTAGACGCAGTAGTAGTATTACTATATTAGTGTCTTTAGAGGAGTGAACATCTGTATGTTGGCAATAATTACTACCTGAATGACGATTCACCTCTTCAGACTTTGTTAATTACCTCAAACCAGGAGTTTATGTAGTCGGATTTATCACATTAATACTTCTGGACGTGCTTCCAAAGCTTTGATGGTTGAAATTGTGAGTTCTGATTTCTTGAAATATTTCATTGCCATGAATGAAAAACGTCCAGCACATTAACAGCACTTGTACATACCAACATATTTTACTTTTCAAGATTTACATATCCAGATATCTCATATGTATTTTTAACGTTGTACATTATGTTTTCTTACATCCACTTAACCATTCGCTATTTCTAATAATTTCTAAATGTCTTAATTTCTTATTTCTGAACATTGGAAATGTAATAAACTATTAATGTTTGGTACTTTAAGTGGATCCTGATTCGATGAATTGGTCTCCGCTCTCCGATATGAGACTGTGTGTGTGTCGTCAGCTCTACACTCGACAATGGGAACAGAAAGCCGCCACAAAGACAAATTTCCTGATCAAATCGATCACACAGCCACTGAAAACACCGATAGTAATATCGAGCTGATCCTTTCAAGTTAGGGGAAACCACTCACCCGTCGGCTGCTCTCCTCTTCCGCATCCTTCAGCAGAAGCAGCAGCTCTTCGTCCATCCAAACACATGAAAGCAGAAGTCACAGTTCAGTCCCGTAAACTTGTTTCTTCTTCCTGGTCATGTGATGACACATTCTTTTATGAGTTCTACATTTACGGTACGAGCGTTGATCTGACTGACTTCATTGTCTTTATCTTTGCCTTTTGCACGGTTGTAAAACAAACAATGTACATCACAACCCAGATAAGAAGCAGGTCGAGTTAGGTCTTGTATATTATTTACATTATATATAAATACTGCTTTGTATGGACTCCCAAAGGGTGAGTGTGCAGCCGCACGGGGTGAGACCCCTGCAGGGGAATTTGGGTGTTTGGTCACGTGGTTCCAGGTTTCGCTGAAATGAAACAAACCTCAGCCTCTGACGTCATCGGAATTCCCCGTCTCTCCTGTTTGACGAATAACAACTTATTGTAAAAAAAAAATGCTGTCGGGAATGAATATTGATAAATCTTTTGTCTTTCATGTATTATATTATTATTATGTATTATAGCTCTGGAAAACATTTGTTAGAAATTGAGGGCTTGTTTCGTGTATTTTGGCGACAATGAAGCTCCATTCTCGGAGGTTCTCAGTGACACAGTGAGTGTAAAGGATTGTTATTATTGTTGTTGTTGTTGTTGTTGTTGTTGGTTCTCAGAGACATCGCACTCAGCTGTGAGGATCCGCCTCCAGTCTTATCGATATATCGATTTCCTCCGGTTTAGTTTCGTTTTCGACGGTGGTTCACGGTTCTGCTTCCTCCTCCGTGTGTCCGCACCAGAAACCGACTCGACCTCAGATCCTCGCTCCTTCCTCCCAGAGATCTTCCCCGGACATCTCGGGGTGTGTTTGTGAACTTTGTGCCGACTCGTGTTGTTGTTGTGTGATCGCGGAAGACCGAGGCGAAGCTCCGGAGCGATCAGCTGCTGGAAACGAAACACGGGACGGCGCAGCGCGATCGACGTCGTGTAAGAAAACAACTCTTACAGAGGATATGTGAAGGTTAATCTGTTGATACGAACATTACAACACGTCCTCACACACGGATTATGTTTTCTGCCTGTTCCGTTTGAGAATGAACAAGTTCATAATCTCCATGACAGACAGCTGCCGCATGTTGTCAACAGGCCGCCTGAATCTCCTCTATTCTCCTGTTTTACCTTCAGTTCTGGTTTGTTTGTTTGTTTGTTTGTTAGCATGATAATGCAGAAAGTTACCGATGCGTTTGGATGCGATCTGAAAACATCTGGGAGGGATCAGGATCAACAAGCGGACTGAGGATTGTTTTTTTAAACTAGACTTGAAGTCCAAATTGATGCCTTGAAAAGAATATAGGGAATTAAATTTCTTAAAAAAAAGAGTAAACATTAAAATCACTCATAACTTTAATATACTTACTAACCCTCTGTTGGCTTGTACATGTGTGCAGAGCCTTTAAGACTTGTTCAGGACTCAAATCTCAGACTTGTGACCCGAGAACGGCCTGTTATGACCTTTGACCTGACTCAGGTTGAAGGTCTTAACGTGGGACTTGAGTTTAAAGACTTTGAGACGAACTTGTGACTTGCAGAACAACGACTTGGTCCCACCTCTGTTAAATACTGCACACTGTAAAAGCTCCGTCTTATAGAAACCTATAGGAACTTATAGGTCATTTGAATGTTAAACAGCGATGAAATCTTATATCAGTATTTGATTCTTTGCCGTCAAATATGTCATTTAAATCTTCACATACTCCGTGTGGGATCTTTTTCTAATATTGGAAATCTATTGGTTTTTTATTCGCAGCATGTTTGATTTTCCGCCACCAATTTAAAAACAAGGGATGGATGTTGACAGAGGCGAAGCAGGTGGAGGGCAACCAGAGATGGAGGATGAGTTTGCGTGTGCCGGCATGCTGCGGGGTTCCCTGACCTCCTTACATGACACCGTGGAGAGGATATTCGGGGTGACATTCGTGATCGGGGACGACAATCTGCCTGATGTCAACAATGGGCAGATCTGGCTGAAACTGCGGGGGCCTCCGAAAAACGTGAAAGCTGCAAAAGTAAGCCGTCGTTTCCTTACGTTAGTTCACACAGTGAGTTCCGATTAATTTCAATGCTAAAAGATGCATTTCCAGCTGCACCAACGATAAAGGTACGCACTTCCTGTTTCCTAAGTGGGCGTCAAAAGAGTTCTTGATGGAACAACTGACTCTCTCTCCTCTTTGTGCACTCCGGCCGAGTTTCCAGCGCCGCTGGAGTAATAATAGAATACAGTAATAGAACACAAGATTTCTCTGCCTTGTAGTTGTTTGTGAAAGGAGTTGTGAACCAGGAGGAGCAGCGGGAGGTCTCCTATCCCATCGTCCTTCACTGTGTCTTCTGCGGAGCCAAAGGGCTGTTCATGGACTGCCTGGTAGAAAGCACCTCTGCACATATAATGGTGAGTGGTGTCTACTCATTCAGATAAATGGGAAGAGAAGAGTATTTAAAAAGATAGTTTGTAATGTTGCTTTTTATCTCTGGAACCAGGTGGGCTCGCCGGGTTTCCTGCTTATATCAGGTCTTGCAGAGCCGGTGGTGCGGGCCTACTCCCTTATTACAGACCTGTTGGAGAGATATGAAAACACACAATCCGGACACTCGGAGGCTTACGACAGACGCTCGGGGGAGTCACTGGATTCACGCCGGACCTTCAAAACTATTGTGGAGAAACGGGAGGACAGGCACATCCTGGATCTGCTGGTGCTTCCGGGGTCTGTGAAGGAAGTCCTGCTGGACTTGGTGAAAGAATCAGGACGTGGATCAAGTCTAGACCTGGCAGATGGGCACGGGGGGCCAAGATTGGACGAGGATACAGAGGATAGATTGGAAAGAGCTGCCGCCAGCATGCGCACAGTCCCCGAGCATTGCAGCAGTAGTGATTCAGGCGCTGCAGCCGAGAACTTCTTCTGCCTTCCAGGCCCCCGAGGGAGGGAAGAAGGTGCTGAGGAGAGACGAGTACAGACTCCACAAGAGATGGGAGAGGAGGACCAGGTGGCTGCAGTGGGTGCCGAGGGGATGGAGGATGAGGACAAGCAGGAGCTGTCAGTTGGAAACAAGGAGTTTTATCTTTTGTTAAAGTTCTTCACGGCTATGGGGTACACAGAGGACGTCGTCAAACGGGTCCTTGCACGGACGGGACTGAAAGAGGCGTCGCAGATCCTGGACCTGGTTCAACAGGAGCAGGATTGCAGTGACAGGGAGCAGAGAGGAATCGGCTCAGGTGGCCGAGACCAGATACAACTCAGCGGTGTCCCTCTGAATCGGAGCGAGAGGAACCGACCTTGCGAGACGGAGGACAGACATGGTGAATGGAGTAATGGAGAGATGGGAGGAGTTAACGAGGCACAGGGGGGTGGAGCGACAGGAAGCACAAGACTCTTTGACGGAGAGCAAAAGGAGGACGGACACGACGGAGACTTTGTGATGGGAGTGTTGAAGAAAGCTGCAGTCAGCTGCGGTTACAAAGAACAGAAAGTAGATAAAGTCTACAGCATGTTGTCTGATCGATCGATACATCAGCTGCTCCTGGAGCTGCAGAGGGAGGGAAGCAGAGAGATAGATCCCTTTAGAGAGGGACCAAGAGAGATGGGTGACTTGTTCCTGGGGAAGGAGAGTCACAAAGCCGGACCAGCGGAGGACGAAGCAAGTAAAGCTCAGCTTCATGTACCTGCGGCGAAGAGAGAGACGCCTGATGTAGCAGCACCTGTCGCAGAACCTGATTTGTTTCAGTGGAAACCGACTGCGAGGCAATACACCACCCAACCAAAGCAACACCAGCCGCCCAAGCCACAAGCTCCACATCAAACCAACCCTCCCAAAGTCAAAGGGCCCCCCACGCATTCTTATCCCTCGCCTGTAGATCGTCCAATCATCTTCCAATCCAACCAGCAGCACGGCCTCTTAAATCCACAAACTGAAGACAGAATCCCGAATCCAAAGCTCCCGTCTTCCAACTCCGTACAGCAAGGCTCGTCTCCCACCAGAGCGAGGGAACGCCGGGGTTTCACTTCTTCAGTGGTGGTGACGGGGGAGCAGCGTTTCATGGAGGGCCTGCAGATGCCCTTTGACCTACGGCTAACGGACAAGCCTGTGAACTCCAAGCTGAGGACGATCGTCATTGACGGGAGCAACGTGGCTATGAGGTGGGAACAGCCGGGACGTCGGTTTGATAGGTTCATCACAGCCGGAGGGTGTGACCTTGTTTTCATGTGCTCTCCATGTTTTCCACAGCCACGGGTTGGGCCACTTCTTCTCATGTCGAGGAATCGCTCTGGCTGTTCAGCACTTCTGGGACCGAGGTCATCGTCACATCAGCGCCCTGCTGCCACAGTGGAGACAGAAGAGCGACTCCAGGATCAAAGGTAAACTTCTTCTGGTGTCAGCTGCTATCAAACGAAGCTGCTCCCGACCAAAGAAACCTTCATCATTCTCATTTGAACGTCTTGAGAGCGGTGACTGAACTTGTCGCTGATTGTTCCGGCCTGCAGAGCAGCACTACCTGAGCGAGCTGCAGAAGTTAGGCCTGCTGTCCTTCACCCCCTCCAGGGAAGTCCAGGGGAAGAGGATCAGCTCGTACGACGACAGGTAACGTGTGCATCCTGGAAATTGTCACCGCGATTCCACACGTCTCCAATAAATGATAGAAATGAGTCAATAGACGTCCACTGTCTCCACAGACTAATGCTGCAGCTCGCACAGAAGACGGACGGAGTGATCGTCACCAACGACAATCTGAGAGACCTCTTGGACGAGTCCCCAGTGTGGAGGGATATCATCAAAAAGAGGTAGAGAAAGACGCTTACACTTACTTACATTTTCGCTCATATAACAGTAATTACGGTAATCACGGCAAGGACTTTCTCATAGAAATCCGTGTTTGAGGGCTATTATATTCACTCTAATGTTCCTGCTCTTCCTCAGACTTCTTCAGTACACGTTTGTCGGCGACCTCTTCATGGTGCCGGATGACCCTCTGGGGAGAGGAGGGCCTCACCTGGATGACTTCCTCCGCTCGGAGCACAGGTACAACAAACACACAATCATTTTCAGGTGAACGAGCGATTATAGGTCTATGATTTAATCAAAGAACCTTCCATTGTTTCTTCGCAGGATTCCCGACCCAGGAAACCACTCATTTGCAGGTGTGGCCACCGTCTATCCTCCCTCCAGAACTCCACTCTCCCAATCAGAGTTCACGAACTTCCGAGACCGAACGCTGGGCGATGCACAGGACGCAGCGGGTGGAGGTGGCCGAGGCGGCGGGAGGGGGCGCGGGAAGGGATTGAGCCCGCAGCGCAGGAAGCACGGAGCTGAAGCGTCCGGACTCGCAGACAGGACACCGGAGGAAACAAACAGCCTCAAAGAGCAGCTGTGCCAGGTGTTTACCGGGCAGAGCAACATGGTGACACTGGTGCTGCAGTGCCACCCTGCAGAGACGGACATCAATGTGCTGTCTGATCTTCTCCTGGAGGTGCAGACGGGCTAGAAACAGCCAGCAAATTCAGACTGGATTTGACACTTGAATTTGACCTCTGGGTCAAGTCCAATAACTTCACAGCACTGAACCAAACTGCACTGGATCATCACTCATCTGCACAAGAAAGGAGTTTTCTTAAGGAACAAATGATCAGATGAGGGATGACATCATGTTTAATATGTTGTCCTGCATTAAAATATAAGTACTTGAAATATTTGAAATGAATAAGATGTACATACATCCATTGATGCTATTTACCAGCTTGCGCTTGTGGTGGAACCTCAGTGCTTTGGACCCATCGGAGTTCAGTTCAGGTGTGAGGTTTGTGTTTTCTACGAGAGCTTTTCTTCATGAAGGAAGAGGAGGGGTTTCTGATGACCACTGACCAAGATCCTCGGAGAAATCTAGAGGCCCAAACTTGTTGGAACGTGTGTCAGCTCCATCAGTCATCATGAATGAGGAACAACGTGTGCAGATGCCTGTTATTGTTTGTCAGATATCCTAATTCTAAAGATCTGCTGTTCATCACAATCTCCACCAGGCTGCGCTGCATCGCTAGTCAACAGGAAGTGTGATCAGAACCGATGCACAGACTTTTATACTTTTAATATCTGCATGTTTGCTAAGTGTCATTGTTTTTGTACCGAAACCTCACATGGGAACAACGTTTGTGTCTTTAAATCAACGGGAGAAGCTTCCAGTTTGTCCCTTTTTTCCTAACATCGGTGTCTTGTAGCGCAGTTTGTAATCATGTAATTTATTTTTATTATGAAAATGTCGAAGATTATAAGAGATGAAAAAAAACAAAAACACAAGAATGACCCATAAGATCAACAGCACAGTAGACGTGGTGTGTGAAGTGAATCCTTCTCAACTACAACCGCTTTTATATTTTAATAAACTTTGTGATAGCTTCGATCTGCCAGCTTTCTTCCCCATCGTTCGTCACACAGTCGACCCCCCCGTCAACATGCTGGAGTCGTACGTGTAGGGTTGCAGCATCGCTGTGTTCTGAAGAGTTAAAGGTTTTGTAGTGAACTCTCCAGTTCATCAGCTCATTGAGCCTCTTCTTTATGATTTATATGTGTCAGAGTTCCTCAGGTGAACAATATCACTAAAGAAATTCATCCGTCTGCAAACAGTGACTTGTTCCTCCACCTTAGAACCTTTTGTTCTATTCACAGCGTGCAGGACAATAAACAAACGACCCTTTTTATTGTTTGCACAGGTAAACACAGATGATCTAATGGACGACTCTGGAATGCTGCTGACATGTTTTGCACTTCACATTAACACATTAACTCCCAGTCTGAGATGAGGTGCACATTCAACCAGCTGGGCGAGTTTTGAACAAAAGTGAAGTAGTGAATGTCAAGTGACGGGACGCGGAAATCAGTTGGGTTATCTGCTAATTAGCATGAACTGAAAGGCAGTTACACCAAGTTTGGCGTAGAGCCACGGGAGGCGGATAGTCAAATGTTTTTGAATTATTCGTGCACTCATTATAAATTAATTCATTGTTTTCTCATCTGAAAATTTGTTTGTGTCAGGCATGAACATTAATTATTATAATTAAAATCGCTGTTAGTTGACATTTATGTGATTCACTTAGAGATGAGAGTCAAAAACAGAGTTCTCTATAATATTATTATATTATTTTGTGGAGTTTTTGTCTGACTGGGATTTTGTTCTTGTTATTATTAATTTTTATTAAGGTAAAATGTGTATATTTAGGTAAGCAGAGAGAAGAATCACCAGTAAACCACTGCTGGAAACCATTTAACATGAATTTAAAATTATTGGATACAAATTAAAAGAGCTGATTGGGTTTATTTAGGGTTTTAAAGTGCGAATGCACGCCGGGATCCTCAGAGATGCACGCAGGGAGCTCCAATCTCCGCCAGCCTGTCTGTCTGTCAATAATAAGTTACCTGTCATCTCCTCTCTGTTTTCTCTTCGTCCTATTTGCACAGCTGCGCCGGACCGCTTGTGCTCGTGCTCGCGCGCGCGCGCCCCCGCAAATCACCTGCCTCGCGCTGGAATCTCGCGTCGCTCGCTCGCGCGCCGCCTCGGACCCTTTTTTTAAACGTCTGTCCTAAAAACTGAAAAAAAAGAAGAAGAAAAAGAGGAGGATAATCCCGTCGTCCCACCGGTCGGTGACGGTTGGATGTTTGTTGAAACGGCGGCGGAGGAATCTGACAGGTGAAGACGAGGAGGAAAGTTCATCGTCGGTCATGCGGTGAGAGAATCTAACTTACATTCAGTGTGAGCTGATGAATTTACAGCCAGAACTGGAGATTTGTAGCAGCTTGAGCTTCTCCAGTAATTTAAAATAACGTGGTTACAGAACTTTAAGCAGCATTATTAAGTTAGTTAAAGAAATGCGAGGAACAGCAATTAAATGAGTCTGAATGCGTTGGGATTTACATTGTGGTCATGTTTGTCATTTACACGTCCAAACGCTTGTAAACATGCTGCCACAGATGAAGATGTTCCCAATCCTGAGACAATCTTTTGCTGTAATTTCCTCTTTTCAAATTAAAGCTCGTCAAGGTTTCAGATGAAATAACTTTGTTTACCTCAACTTGGGCGCTATTTCTTCTCTAATAATCCACTTGTAGTAATGAAAGCACAGAATAACCTAGAACACTCATACAATAATCAAACCAAACAGATTAAAGTACACCTAAACCTTTAATTTTGGACGAAGGTTTAGTGAAATAATGAGGAGACAACTCATCTCCTGAGTAGATACCGAGGACCAGGACAACATATCTCTGTGTCATGTCAAGAAGTAAGTGGTGTCAACATGTTACAGCGTCCTTTAACCTGGATCATTCCATTATAGATGTCCCAGGTCTCCTTACAGATCAGGTGACCTCCACCCATCGATCCATTAGATCAATCATGGGGGATAGTTTGTCGTCAACGCAGTGAAACCAGTCGACAGGGGAAAAAAAAACAACTGTGAAACAACACTTTACAGAGCAGGAACAATAAATGCCCCGTCGTTGCCACATAGGGACATAAAAGTGTGTTCCCTAGTTCAGTTGTAAAAGTTTATAGAAGTTCAGGATCAAAACCAAATGTAAAAGCATGCAGGCAGCGGGTCAATGAAGGGATTAATCAGATGAATTTAATCCCTCCATTACTTTGCTGTTAAATCAGACGTGTACCTTTTGGGAAAGGGAGACAGATTATTGTGTTTTGAATCCAGGACGTAATGTCGGCGTTGGATCAGACACAGTTTTTTGACGGAGTCAAGTGACATCGAACACAAAGCAAAAGAGGAAAAACGACAAAGAGGAAGATCAGAACAGTAAAGGTGGTGACGGAAAGGATTTTGTTTTAATGTGCGCTGGGTGCGTCGCTGTCATACCATTCCTGCACACACCTGAACAATGAGTCCACATGAGGTGCATGAGTGTGAGGGGAAGAGCCTGCTGCTGGACGAACAAGTTTTCTAAGCATGAGGGATGAGTGACTCGAAGAAGTGTGTCATTAAGATTGTCTACTCGTGTGTCAAGTACTGTGAACTGACAAACAACAACTGTTCAGCGGTGCGTGTTTATGACGAGCTGCTGAACTGCAGATCAATAATAGAACTTGAGTTTAAAACACTGAAATGACCCTTTAATCCTTTTTTTTTTGCAGGAGGAGGTTCATCGTTTCTCTGGTGTGGATCAGCTCCAGTTTAAGATGATTTATCAGAGATCTTTAGGACCGTAACAGATCCGATTTTGGAGCTTTAATTAAAAGGAATTATTGCACCCAGACTGGTTCAGGCTGCACGGACATAAACCACCTGTGACGAGGAATAAAGGATGTAAACTGGGAGGAATTTATCGTGTTGACAGAGAGTCAAAGAGATCAACATGACAAGTGAATGACTGGTCACGATGCCAGGAGACAAGTCGCGTCCTATTCAGGAGAAGGGGAGGACTGGAGGAGTGGAAGAGGAGGCATCTCGGGTGTCTCTAGTGCCGAATATCGTCATCGTCCGTGGTGATGAGGGAGGCAGAACTGGAAGCAACATGCTGGAACTTGACGACTTCAGTCACACTGCAGATTCAGGATCAGGACTCGCTGAATCGCCGGCGTCCGTGCAGGCGGGTGTGAGACGGCAGACGGCTCCGACGCCTCAACCTCTCGTGGTCAATTCTTTCTTGAGAGGAGCAGGCGGGACGCTGAGGTCCGCAGATGACGACGCCCCCGTCCACTCATTCCGTGACAGGCCGCAAACACACAACAGCGCCTCGTCTCAAACACGCGGCTGCAGCGACTCGGACTACGGCAGCGCCGTGTCCAGCCCCGGATGGACTTCCACTGTGTTCGGCGGTGACCTCTGTGAGGCCTTTAAAGAACCGTCTGGACGCTCCTCGGTGAAGACGAACCCTCGCTGCCCTGTCAGACCCTCTGAGTCCAGTTCACTCCCAGATGTTTCATTCAACAGCTCAAAAACAAAGGACACCATCTCGGTCAGGTGGGCAGAGGACGATGAAGAAGTGGAAGGACCGAGCGCGCGGCCCCGGCTTAGCGTGGCGGAGGGCGTGTGTTGCTGCTATCAGGCAATCCACAGGGCGTTCCTGCAGTGTGTGGAGGAGACGCCGGCCATGCTGGCTGGACTGGTGCTGTCTTTGGCCTTCTGCGTGGCCATCATCGTCCTCATTCCAACCACAGGAAGGGTGAGCAACAGCGTGTGTGTGTGTGTGTGTGTGATGCGTCTTTAAACTCATTGCTTTAATTCTACAGGCATGTTTGACAAACGCATGTCGGTTAATGTCCTGGAAAATGTCCTCAGCTGTCTATGTCAACACCTAGAGAGGAGGACAGACACAGTGTTTGGAAAATCAGCTCACAAATAACCTGGACCTTTCTCACGCATTTGTCACTGTCCGTGAAAAGAATGTAGATCAGAGACCTGACAGACTTGTTGGGGACTCCCCTCCGTCCCCTCCTGTCCCCTCCTGTCCCCTCCTGTCTCCTCCTCTCCCCCTCCTGTCGCCTCCTATCCCCTCCTGTCCTGTCGCCTCCTATCCCCTCCTGTCCTGTCCCCTCCTATCCCCTCCTGTCGCCTCCTTTCCTGTCCCCTCTGTCCCCTCCTGTCCCCTCCTGTCGCCTCCTATCCCCTCCTGTCCTGTCGCCTCCTATCCCCTCCGTCCCCTCCTGTCCCCCTCTCCCCCCCCCCCCTCCCGTCCC
>CAAKHC010019570.1:22349-81968 GCA_901007825.1 Macroramphosus scolopax | reverse complement strand
CCCCTCCTATCCCCTCCTGTCCTGTCCCCTCCTGTCCCCTCCTATCCCCTCCTGTCCTATCCCCTCCTGTCCCCTCCTGTCCTGTCCCCTCCTGTCCCCTCCTGTCCCCCTCCTGTCCCCTCCTGTCCCCTCCTGTCCCCTCCTGGTGAATGATCCTGTATTATGTGACCTCCTGTTGCTGCTCTGTCATGTCGTGTGTGAACCACAAAGATTCCAGACATGTTGTGTGAACTTGGCTCCTCGTTGCATATTTCACCTGACATGAAAGAAAGATGAGCAGCCGTGAAGCTGAACATCGCCTGACTTCTCTCCCCAGAACATCGATGTCCACGTAGCGGCGTTATCGGTTGTGTGTGTGGTTCTCTGTCTGAGTACCATCCTGCTCGTGTGCCTACCGTGGCTGGCCACGTTGAGGCGCTGCGGGGGGGCCCTGGCCCTCTTCGTCTGGGGGACCCTGTACGTCACCGCCATAGTCTTCATCTTCACCGGTGGACCCGTCGCAACATGGGAACAGGTGACGAGGACGCACAGATACAGTTGTTCAGTGTTTGTTTCATCAACTCACCTCTAACCTTCTGCCCTGTTCCTCTTCCTCATCAGGTAGCGTTCTTCCTCTTCCTCTCTCTGAGTGTGTACACAGTGCTGCCTCTCTCTCTGACTTGGGCCCTCATTGTTGGGATCGGAACCAGTGTCTCACACATCATCATCATCAGTGTGTATGTCCCGGTCACAAGCCCGGAGACACCAGACCGGGTTGTGCAGGTAAAGATAGTCATCTGTTGGAATGCGTCCAACCTGTACGTACGTTCGCTCTGTTTAACATCGCCGACACAAAGTCGGCTATCAAATTCAAATGCAGGTAAATGTTTGCAAATGAGAACAGCTGTCGGCTCTTCGCTCCGCAGCTGGTGGCGAACGCGATCCTGTTTGTGTGTGTGAACTGCATCGGGGTTTTCCACCTGTGGACGACCGAGCACGACCTCAGGAAGTCCAAGCAGAAGAGAGAGGAGTTCAGCGCCATTCGCTCGCGGAAGGAAATTAGGAAATACCAGCAGGTAAACACACTGACGCCATCTCCTCTGATTTATTTTGGAATATCAGTTCAGATAAGACAACAAGCTCCTCCCCTCTCCTTGGCAACAGGAGCAGCTCCTCCTGTCGGTGCTGCCACGCTACATCGCCATGGAGCTGAAAACGGAGGTGATAAAGGGGCTCACCAAGCCCGAGGACGAGAAGGAAAACAAGAAGAACATCAACCGCTTCCACAGCCTGTACATACGAAAGCACGAGGACGTCAGGTGACGATCGGCCCGTCCATCGATGATGAGAGACGGAGCGTGCCTCCCCTTCGCTAATATTTCCGTCCTATCTGTGTCTGTGCAGCATCCTGTACGCCGACATCGTGGGCTTCACAAAGCTGGCAAGTTCCTGCACACCAGAGGAGCTCGTGGCTGTGCTCAACAAGCTCTTCGGCAGGTTTGACGACATCGCCAAGGTACGTGCAGCCCAAAATAAAAAGTCTTTGCAGAGTCTGTATTTGTTCTAAACGGTCTTTCTACCTGTAGAAGAACGGATGTCTCCGCATTAAGATCCTGGGTGACTGCTACTACTGTGTGTCTGGCCTGCCCGACCCGATCCGGACTCATGCCAGGAACTGTGTTCAGATGGGGCTGGACATGTGCACCGCCATCAGGTCGGTTGTATCTTAACTTATATCGCCGTCCTTCTGCTCCTACTGTGCATCTGATATAAACGTCCTCATGTCAGTGAGCTGCTGTTCCTCTACACCTGAAGTCACACTTTTATATCCAACCACCTCTTGTCAGCAACCTGCGAGAAGCAACGGGAGTGGAGATCAGCATGCGAGTGGGCGTTCACACCGGCAACGTGCTCTGCGGTGTGATCGGCCTGCAGAAGTGGCAGTACGACGTGTGGTCACATGACGTCACGTTAGCCAACCACATGGAGTCTGGAGGTCTGCCTGGGTGAGAAGGCTTTTATTGTGAAACACGACCTGGCATTGAGTTAAGTGGTGAGTTTCCTCTTAACAACCACATATTTTGTTGTTGCTAGGCGAGTTCATATCACAGAAGAGACACTGCGACATTTAAAAGGAGCGTACCAAGTGGAGGAGGCGGACGGGGGGAGTCGAGATCCTCTTCTTGCAGGAAGAAAGACCTACCTGGTGATGGACCCCCTGAAGCCACGAAGCTTTAACAGAGGACCTACACTGTTGGGGGTACGTGTGCTTGTATCCATACGAGTACAGTTATTATAAAGGGAATGTTTTGAGGCCTGCTGAAGTTCCCTTGAGAGAGTCGCCGCCTCACTTCCTGCTTTAAGGAAACGACGGAAAGCTCATCCGTTCGGTCTTCTTTCCAGACGAACACTCCTGCATCTGGTGAGAACCGACAACGGGCGTCCGTCCGGATGTCTCAGTACCTGGAGTCCTGGCGGAACGTCCACCCCTTCGCCGACCTCAGCAACCCCGACGCCAAGTCCTCCAAGAAGAAGACCGTCCCCACCGGTGTCCGGATGAACCAGTCCCAGTTCTCTTCTGTACGTATTTGTGCTGCTCACCTCCTCCTTGCACAGTGTGTATTAATCTAAATATACTAAGACCCTGTTGAAACTGGACATGTGTGTGTGTCTGCTGCAGGACGGACCTCCTTTTCACAACAATCCCACCAGGTAACTTCCAGGGAATATTTTTAAAACCTTAAAATTAGAGGAGCTTCATCACAGCATCATTTCATGTGTCTGCCTGCTCCGGAAGCTCATGTGCTCCTGTTCCCGTCTCAGTTTGGTCGTTGATCATCGTGTGAGGGGATCGCTGGACACGCTGGAAATCGCAGGGTAAGTGTGATGTCTCAGTTCTTCGGAAACACGGCGAAGACAACAACCGCCTGACACCTGATTCTATGGAACGATGTCTGTAGCCGTCCTCTTGACGTGGAGGAAGCCTCTCGTAGGCCTCTCGTCTGTCCGCGCTCACATTCTTCGAAATCTTCTCGTTCAGGAGGAGAGCAAAGAAGCTCAACTGTTTGACTCTGCTGTTCAACGACCTGAGCCTGGAGAAACAGGTAGCGTCACTCTCCTGAAGCCGACCGTGACCTATAGATCTTTTCTGTGTTACATCTGTATGTGTGTGTGTGTGTGTGTGTTCCAGTTCCGCCTGTCCGAGGTGAAGGGTTTACACAAGTCCATCAGCTGCTTGGTTTTCATCTTCGTGACTCTTTTCGTGGTCCAGATGCTCGTCTCTGAGAAGTGAGTAGCACACACACACACGCACGCACACACACACACTCTCATAAAACTGGACAAACTGCTCCTTTAAATCAGGTCAATCATCTCTTCTTCACCCTTGCCCAGGAACTTTGAGATTGCCGTGTCCTACGGTGTAACGTTCCCCGTGCTGGTGCTGCTTCTGTCCATCTCTTTCACCGGATATTTTGAGGTGCGCGAAGAAAGACGACTTCTTTCATTTCACCACATTGACGGATGTATTTCGCCTCTTTTACATTCTGTTTTTTTTTTCTTTTCTTCTTTAAAGAAATGGCAGACCAAGCTGCCGCTGAGTGTCCAGTGGATATCCGGGCTGTCGCGCCGCCTCTCCACCAGGGCGGCGCTGCGGCTGTTCGTCGTCAGCCTGTGTGTGCTCATCACCCTGCTCATGGCCATCCTCAACTTTGTGAGTTTCTGTTTCACCTTAAATCACTTCCTCCTTGTGATTCATCACATGCAGCTCCTCTTATCTACTTCTGAGTTATGTGGTTTTCTTTCTTCCTTCTCAGTTATTCCTGCCAGGAAACAACTGCACCTCAACTATGGACAGAAACACGTTGGAGGGTTTCAAACTCTACACTGTGCCTGTGAGTGCCTCCTAAAGAACAGTTAACATTGTTAAAGCTTCTTTTTTTTAAATTAATTTGTTAATTACCGCCCGCAGTACTACCTCTACTGCTGCCTGCTGGCCATGCTGGGAGTGATCGTGTTCGTCAGGATCTGCCTGTCGGTGAAGGCGCTGCTGCTCACGCTGGCCGTGGTCGTCTACCTGGCGCTCTTCCTCCACGTTTACGCGCCGAGGTCCTACTGCCTCGTCAGCCTGATGAACAACAACACAACGTGAGCGGCCTTGGTTTTATAGACTTCCTGAGGGTTCATGTCCCTTTGATTGTCTGTGGGATTATGTAATAGAATAAAAGGAAGGCTGGTGTTTGATTCATGGTCCATCTTCTGTTCCAGTTTGATTGTAAGTCTATGAATGTGTTTCTCTTCAGGCCCGGTGTCCTCAAAGATCCTCACATCATGTCCGGGGTTTGGCTGGTCATCTTCTATGTCGTGTGCCTCATCCTAGCCAGACAGGTGTGTGTGTGGTCTGTGGGAAAGGGCGTGTCCGTCTTGTATCGGCTGTACAACGAGGAGCTTTCATCCAAACTTTGCCCTTCATGATTTGTATTCAATCCCGCTGCCTTTGTCAGGACGAGCTGGGCTGCCGCGTCGACTTCTTGCTGGACCATTGTTTCGATTCTGAAAGAGAGGAGATGGAGACGATGGAAAACATCAACAAGCTTCTCCTGCAGAACGTCCTGCCGCTGCATGTTGCCTCCTTCTTCATGGGCAAAACTGTCCGCAACCAGGTAGACGACGAAACATTAGTCAACTCCAACTGGTTTCGCTTGGGGGAGGGGATTAGCTAGTCCCAAAACATCACTAGAGACCAAAGTTTCTATCTGAATCTGAATCTTAAGTTCAGTGCTGATGTGTAGTCATGGCAACAGCAGAGTGCTGCTTCTTGTCCTGATGCCAGATGAGTCAGTCAACTCGGTTAACTGGGCGGATACAAACGTCTGACCTCAGGCAACCCGAGCTCTGCAGAATGTAAAGTATGTCATCTTATATCTAAACTCTTCCTGTTTCAGGACCTGTACAGCCAGTCCTATGAGTGCGTGTGTGTGATGTTCGCCTCTGTGCCTCAGTTTAAAGAGTTTTACAGCGAGAGCAGGGCCAACAAAGACGGCCTGGAGTGTTTGCGCCTCCTCAACGAGATCATATCAGATTTTGACGAGGTATGAATTACACTTGTCGTCTACTCATAACACAAGTCTGCCTTTCAAAGTCTCCTTTCCTTATCATTCTGCTTGTGTGTCACACAGCTTCTATCAAAGCCCAAGTTCTCCTCAGTGGAGAAGATTAAGACCATCGGCAGTACGTACATGGCAGCAGCGGGGCTGACACACGTCGTGGATGAAACAAAGGTACAGTTGCTCCACGTTGTGTCTTTGTCTTGAATCTACTTTTGAAATGGTTCGAAAACACAGAGAACTTATGAAGCAGAAGTTTTATCTTTGATCTGGTGAAGCTTTACGTGATCTCTGACTCCCCCTACAGAAATATGACATGTCCTACAGCCACGTGCGCGCCATGGTGGAGTTTGCCATCAGTCTAATGGGCAAACTGGAGGCGATCAACACACACTCCTTTAATGTCTTCAAACTCAGGATCGGTGAGTCGGACGTGAATACTCAGGATGCTTCAATTTCTTTTTCTCTATCTCACTATGTCTCTTAGATATATTTGTTATACATTGATTGTTCTGCGTACATCAACTCAACATATAAAGCTTTATTTTCTAGGGTGCATTCAACTGTTTCAAGAAGAAGAAGCTGATCATTTGTTATTGTTTGCTTGCAGGAATAAACCACGGTCCGGTCATTGCAGGAGTGATCGGGGCTCACAAACCGCAGTATGATATCTGGGGGAACTCTGTTAACGTGGCCAGCAGGATGGACAGCACAGGAGTGCTGGACAAGATACAGGTGAGTCACATCACATTAAGGGAGCAATAACCCGCTTGCAAGGTCACTCAGCAAAACGTTAGTGTTGCTTTAAATAAATAGCTTTATAATTATCTTTGATAGCTCTCGATGTTTAAAATTGTGCTACTGCACTGCTTTTCTCTGTAGTTATTTTCTCTCTGCGTCTACGCTTCCAGGTCACCGAGGAGACGGCCCAGATGGTCCAGAGCGTCGGATACGGCGTCACTCTCAGAGGAGTTGTGAACGTCAAGGGAAAAGGAGAGCTCACCACTTACTTTGTCAACACAGAACAATCAATTCCGCAGTTCTGATCTTCACGACCACTCAGACCAGCGCGCAGACAGCTGCACACAATCCTCCTTGTTTTGTCGTGCTGTACCTGGTGGACCAGTTGGGTGGGTCGTTTGGACTAGTGCAGCTGGGCTGACACAACATGACCCATCCTGGTTACCATCACTGGTTAAGAGTCAGTAGCACCGTGAATAAAGTACTGCTCAGTGTTCGCCGGGCCTGCGACCACAATGGACATCTGCATTGACTCAATGCTGACACGGCAATGTTGCAATACACTTCCACCCATAGAGGGGCTGCCTTTTGTCTTTCGGATGAGACACTAAATAAAGTCCTGTTAGGAGGACAGTTTCTTATCATGGACCATTCAACGGTAAACCATGTTGCTTACCGGGTCTGTACTGTATCTGGCTCACTTGTCACTGTATTATGTTGAATGTATGAATGAACGTATGAATGGAAGTGACACTGTGAACACTTTATATTTAAAGAATTTTGGTACAGTTAACATGGCTGACACGCACTCTCCTCCATTAAAACTGTTGAAGTAGTATTCATTTATTAAAAGGAAAAAAATACCTTAAATGTACCAAGGATTGGTTGTTTTATGAAGGATATTGAAGAATAACACTTGGATTCTGTTTACAGGGGTTTATTTTTTTTTTTGGTTATTTGTCAATAAAACTCCACTGTGGTTTTCATTACTTTACACTTTTTTAACAGCCTTTATTCAACTTTGAATGTTATATTTTTAGTATGTTCGTACACAACATTGTGTCTTTATAGGCAACGAAGACAATGCAGCACACATTTTCGGCTACCGTTTTGAAATAATTAAAAATAAACACTATTTGCAAAAAAATGTCTGCATCCAGGCATCATGATATGCTGTGACGTGAAGTCAGATCATGCACATTTTGACTTTGCACTTTCTTATTTGTGGTACTTTCAAGAGGACAGTGCAGTTTTGATTGTTCACAGAATTGTTTTTTTTTAGTGTATGTTTTTGTGGCACGACAACTAAGGGAAATAGCTGGATGACGTGCAGTAAATTGAAATATTTCTCAATTATTTTTACAAATAAATAAAACGTACACAGATGTGTTGGTGTTATCAGCTTCCTACGTGCACATTAAGGTCTAAGTTTACCTTGACAATCAAGAATTGCGGAAACTCCCCCTCCAGCGTACTGATTGGCTGAATATCCCCAATGCTGAACTTTTCTCGCTTGCCATTGGTTCCCGCTGGTGCCAGTCACTGTGCTTCCGGCTTCAAGATGAAGTTTGTTATTAAAGCGGAGCGCCTTAAAATGTGAGGGGAAACTTGACGGAGTTGATGAAGTTGGTGAGTTTTTGGTAAACGTCGACATTTTTAGCGAATAACCTGGGTTTGTTTGTAAGTTGCGAACATGTTAGAAAGGTTGTTGTTGTTTCAACGAGTTTCACAAACAAATTTAACGTTAAATATAAGCGTAAAAATAAGTTAACTTGCTGTCGTTGCCTAACGTTACATCATATAATCATATGTGTTTATTTTACAGGAACTTAAGGGTTTAATTTGTAGCTGCGTAGAAATATTCGAGACATGTCAGGGGCTCATGAGCAAAGCCGGAAACGCCGTCCCCCGAAAATGTATTTGATCTCGACGGACCTGAAGGTCCAGGATCAGCTGGAAGGTACCATTCGGCTGCAGCGGGGGAACATCTGCCAGGAGCAGGATGTGGGCAAGAGCAGAGGCGATTCGCCATGGGTCAAGGTATTAACCCACATTAATTTAAGTGAGCTACATGATCTAATCCAGCACGTGGGTCTAAACTCCAGGGTTGAGGGAGGTGTTATGTCGAATTCTGTTGCCTCATTAAATAACGTCATCCTCCTCCGCAGTCTTGGTGTCTGTCTTGGGTGAGGATGTGCTGTCTTCTCTGCCATGCTAAATACTATATTATATATGGAAAGAAAACACAAAACGTTATAAAATAAATAAAACAGAAACAAAATGGTATAAGAAATGGGATTGCAAACTTTCTTTGGTTGTATTGCCCAAACCATCCAAACAGAGGATGGAGAGGACACTCTGAAATTACTTTTTAGATCTCCTATGTATATTCTTACATGTCGTGACTAGTACATTCCTTCAGCTTACCATCCCACCCCCCTAATTCTTTTGATTCACCCTTTTCAAATGATCAGATATGTTTCATTCTCTCTCATATGTGCTTCCTTCTCTGTACCTCAGGTGTTGGACAATGGCGTCATGTTAAAAATAGAGAGGAAGTTCCTGCTTGAGGTCCCAAATGACCTTGTTGGTCTGCTGGAGCCTGTTACTGATCCGGAGGCTCGTCTGAAACTGCTAAGTAATACATTACACACAATGTAGATGCATTATTACGCACAGTACAGTTAAGGAAGAATAATACACATGATCATACTGCTTTTATAGGTTTAGCATGCTACTTGAATAGAAGTACAAAGCAGTTCTTTTAAGTTGTATTGGAAGGAGTCGTGTGTCCGACCAACAAATACAAAAATTAAAGTAAACTGACTGCGCTAACAAGAAAACAAAAGGAACTCTGTTCCCAGGTCGCTGCTCAGTGAGTGTAATGAGTTATTCACTTCTTTCAGGCCATCCTGGGAAGCTGCAGCAGTTGGCTGCTTTGTCCATCGGGGCCCCATTGTGGGTCCAAATAGGCCAAGCGGACGGGCTGGCAGAGGCAGATCTGAGATACGTCGGGCCGCTGACCAAAGGGGGCAGTGCTGTGTATTTTGGGGTGCAACTCAAGGTAAAATCTCTGTCTATGACGATGATAATGGAGTTTTTAAATATGCCCTGCGTGACGTCGGCGTGTTAGCCGTTGGACATGGGAAATTGGCAAAGAATGGAATGGTCCAGGTTGTGACACTTGTCTTGTTTTGTTGTGTTCATTCATAGATATGAATGTTTTTTTCAGACAACAATGGCTGTCACATCATGCATGAAAGAGAGACGTGTGATTGCTCAGGCCTTGTACTCGTCCTTCCTCTGTCTCTCCTGCAGGGTTCAGCTGTGGGTAAAGGAAGTAGCAACGGTTCCTTTAAGGGCCACAGACTGTTCACCTGCCCCGATGCCTGCGCCCTCTTCATCCCTGTCAGTCAAGTCATGGTCCGCCAATGGTCTCGCGGCAATGAGTCAGATTCACAACCCCGTGATCGAGACCACCACCACCACCACCACCAGCAGCAGCAGCAGCAGCAGCAGCAGCAGCAGCAGCAGCAGCAGCAGCAGCAGCAGCAATAATCCATCCAGCAGCAATAACAATCAAACGCACACCCAGCAGGCCAGCGGCAGCCACCATGTGGACCGACCAAATCCTCACCAGCAGCAGGGTCGTCACATTAGTTTCCACCAGCATCGTCCCGTCAGCCCTCCTCATCCTCACACTTACGGCATTCTCCCCCGAACAGCAGAGTCTGCGCCCGTCACAGCTCAAAACCAGGTACAGGTCCGAGGCCCGGCGTCGCCTCTGCCGTTCCACATCGGACAGCGAGTTTGTCTCAACCTGGAGGACACCGTGGAGCGGGGCGAGGTGCGCTTCTGTGGCTTCCTGCCGGGCCGGCCCTCATCAGGGGTGTACGTCGGAGTCCTGCTGGTCAGTACGACCTCTGAGATCAAACAGTGATTATATGAAGAGTTTAGTTCAGAAATGGCATCATTTTATTTTATAGTTAAAGTATTTATGAGCAAATGTCGGTCATTTTAACCACCAACTTCTCGCTGTTCACCGCTCTGTGTTTGAACATTTGACGTTGTGACGTGCGTTACAGGACGCTCCTGTCGGCAACTGGGACGGGCTTTATAAGGGAGAGAAGCTCTGCAGCATCCCCTCCCCCCTGTATGGACTTCTACTGCCAATCATCAAGGTTTCAACAGGTACAGGAAGTGTTTTAGCTACTTACCACTGAAAGTAGTAAAAGGAAATGTGTAGGAGCCGTGACACCAACTATCTTGTTCTTTTCGCCCTCAGAGCCAAAAACCCACCGTCACATCCCTCCCTCCCAAATACCCAAATCCATCCTGAAGCCCCTGCCGCCCGTCACTAGATCGCGCCCTGCATCACCACCTGCCTCTGCTCCCAAGGTCGCCCTGATGCCGCCAAACAAACAAGCACCTAAATCTCCTCCGCTGCCACCACCGAAGGCTGTCCACAATCCCCTGACTCCGCCCCCTTTACCGCCGCCCAAACACCGCTTCACCCCAACGTCACCGACCAGCACGGACCAGCCGCAGCACACCAACGGCGCACACGGCCCGCCCTCACCGCTGACGTCACCAAACAACGTTGAAGCGACAAAAGAGGACGGAGAGGCGCGACCAGAGGGCGAGCTGGAGGTGGGGTCCATGGTTGAAGTGAACGATCCGCCGCTGTTTGGGGTGATCCGCTGGATCGGACAGATCAGCGGGATTCCAGACGCAGTGGCGGGCATCGAGCTGGTAAGGTGGAAGAGTCCTGGAAATGGTCTGTTGAGAATGTGTATGAACTCTGTATATAAACAAGGTCGACATGTGTGTCAGGACCAGGAGCTGTCTGCTGGAACTGATGGCAGCTACCTTGGCGAACGTCACTTCCGTTGCCCGGCCAACAAGGGGCTGTTCGTAAAGCTTCGTAACTGCAGGCGAGACTCCAGGTTCCCTGCACCCGAGACGCCTGTTAATCAAGTGGAGCGTTGCAACTCAATAGGTAAAGGAGAATCTTGGACTGCACCTATATTCTTACTTTTACGGTAAAGCAGGCACGAGAGGTGGCAGGGACAGTTAGCGACTTGAAAGCTTAACATACAACTTTAAACATTCTCTTGGGACCCCAGCAACACAGCCGCCAAGTGATAAGTAGATGGTATTTCCTTCCCTGCCTCCACAGTGAGGTGTTTCATACTGTCTACTTTCCCTGTTGTTCGCAGCCTTTGCAGAGTGGGGCAGTGAGCGTGTGGAGGATCCCACCCCTCCTGCGGACGGAGACGAGGCCAGAGAGCTCTTCCAGGGCTGGAAGAGAGGCATCCAGGGTCACCTCAACTCCTGCTACCTGGACGCTACGCTCTTCAGGTGGATCATGTACTCCTTATTCCTTTTCTTAAATATCTGTTTTCACTCTATCTGATCCAGGATTGGAATGCGAAATAAAATCAGTGCTTCTCTTCAAGAACAAGTTTAGTTTCTCTTGGCTCAACCTCTCTCTCTCTCTCTCTCTCTCTCTCTCTCTCTCTCTCTGCAGTCTGTTCTCCTGCTGTAGTTCAGCTGACTGGGTCTTATTCTGGCCCTCTGACCCTGAGATTGACCAGAGCTCCAGCCAGGCTCAAGACCTGCTGCGCTGCGAGATAGTCAACCCCCTGCGCAGGTCTGTGTGTGTGTGTCTGTGTGTGTGTGTGTGTCTGTGTGTATGTCGTGTTGCAGCTGGGATGACATTACCACATATACAAACATCTGTCTATTAAAAGAGCATAAATGCCTGCTTGGAGAGGTTAAATTGTCATGTTACTTATCACATCCCCGGTTTATTGGATTCCTGAATTCTGTTTTCTCTGGTATTTGTAAGGTCTGGCTATGTGTGTGCCAGTAAGACCATGGCCTTGAGACGACTGCTGGAGGCTGCGAATAGTGACATGGGCTTCACCAATCAGGAGAAAGGTATGTGAGGGGAAGCACGCACGCCTTTCAGCATTCTGCAGGTGTCCTAGCCATGAAATGCACTGCACACACTGTTTGTGTGTGTGTGTGTGTGTGTGTGTGTGTGTGTGTGTGTGTGTGTGTGTGTGTGTGTGTGTGTGTGTGTGTCATCAGACTCAGGAATGCTGTCATGCTGCTGTCGCTCTGTTTCTGTTAAGATCCTGAGGAGTTCCTCAACAAGCTTTTCCAGCTCCTTCGGGTGGAGCCGCTCCTCAAGATCAGGTAACTTCACTCCCATGCCCCATGTGCTTCTCATTGGGTGGGATCACATGAACACACACACTGCTTCGCTATCAAGCAGGTTTGCTTAGATATAATGAACTATTGGCTTGGAATTGAACTCGTTCATGATAATATAGTCATGATTATTTGCCTCAAAGTGACAGAAATGTGTATGAATCCCTTCCAGGTCGATGACTCAGAAGCCCCAAGAGTGTCACCTTTACCAGCTCTTCCCTCCATCTGTTCCTTCCTCTCCCTCCTTGCCCTCGCCGACCTCCCCGATGGACTCCCCTGTTCCTTTGACCTGGCCATCGACCAGTCGGATGAGGGTCGCCAGCGTCCAGGCCCTGCTGGAGTCCTCCTTCCTCCACGCCGGCCTTAAGTTTGTCGAGGTAACAAGAAAAAAAGATTTCAAGTCCGGTTGTAGTAACTTTTAAAAAGTTTCATTAGTAATGACATGTTGTTTGAGTCTCTTCAGGTGTTGTCTCTCTGTCGCCCCACCAGGCTCCGTCCTGTCTGCTGCTGCTCATGCCCAGGTTTGGGAAAGACTTTAAAATGTTTGACGCCATCTTGCCCTCCCTCAGCCTGGACATCACCGACCTCCTGGATGACAGTAAGGAACACATTTTGGGGAAACTATTGAATCTGGTGAGGTGTTTATCAGTTTCCCCCTTGTCTGTTTGTGCGTCCAGCTCTGAGACAGTGCAGCATCTGTCAGGCTGTAGCTGAATGGGAATGTTTCCAGTGTTATGAAGACCCGGACATCACACCTGGTCGTCTAAAGCAGTACTGCCACACCTGCAACACTCAGGTAGACGTTGTTCATTCTATTTGTGTTGCACATCAGTGATGATCATATTATTGGGAAGTGCAAGTCACACTGAAGGTACAAATAAGTTTGTAACGTCTGCGGTGCTCTACACACTGACTCACTCAGGTCCACAGTCACAGGAAGCGAGCCTCACACGGCCCCCTTGAGATTAGTGTTCCCGGGGGGCCATGGACCGGCCCTCCTAACTCCACCCGCCAGCGAATGTCTCTCTTTGCTGTGACATGCATCGAGACCAGCCATTACGTGAGCTTCGTCAGGCACGGGCCCCTCCCCACCGACTGGCTGTTTTTTGACAGTATGGCTGACCGGGAAGGTGAGAAGATACATCTTCATTTAATTCCAGTAATCAGCAACAGCTGCATGGCTCACTTTCTGCTCTCACGCAGGTGGCGAGAATGGCTTCAACATCCCCCAGGTGAAGCCGTGTCCTGAGGTGGGCCGCTACCTCAACCTGTCACAGGAGGAGCTTGGCAGAGTTGACCCCTCATCCTTCCAGGAGCCCGCCCGCCGGCTGCTCTGTGACTCTTACATGTGTTTGTACCACAGCCCTGAGCTCAGCCTGTACAAGTGATGTGGAGAGACGACAACATCTGGAAAGATATTCTCCTCTGGCTCTCAGGCTTCTTAAAACCTTGGACATGCAGTGCCTGGAAACGGCATGAAATCCCTTCACATAAAATGATATAGGACAATCATCATATGTCACATGACCGTAGCAGTATGACATCGTTTAATGTGCCTAATGAACAAATGAAGAGCCTTAATTTGATAGTCTTGTGAACCTGGTTCATTAGTCTACTAATGTGGCAGTACTGTACCTCATTTCTAACATGCAAGCTTAAAGAATGGAAAACTTGTGCCTTAGCCCTCGCGCCTTTCACATATAATACATGAACACTTAGCAGTTAAATTTGCACTTCTATCTTTATGTGTACATGGCAGTGTTGCACTAAACTGAGGGTAAAGATTGCACTATATTTATCAACAGTGTTCAAACTTTTAACTTGCTTAGGGGCTGTTGTCTTTAACACAGCCACAAAAAATAATAAATTCTTCTAAACTTTCATACTCTTGTTGTGAATTCTCAAATGTAACTACCGGTACCTATTTGACAAATAGATTATTTGGATTAATATATTTTGTTTTTCAATTTTTCCTGTTTCTCTCCTGTTTGAATTATCTAAAAAAAATGAAAACAAATAAATGCAAGCAGAAAAGAACAGATTGGGAAATATAAATATAATTATTCATAACTTTTATTGCATGATTATGGCATGAATGTGAATTGAAACATCACACACAATTACATACATGTATATAGATCGATAATGAGGACCAGTATACATAGTATACAATGTAAAATAAATACACATGCTTTCCTTTCAAATTGAAAAATTAGATTTAGTGTCAATGAAAATAATCACCTCAGATTGAAGTAGTTCTCCTGAGGTACCACTAGAGGGCAACAGTGTCGCAACAGCGTCATCATTGCGTCATCATTACGAGCCCAGAACCAGCTACGAAGGGTCGACTTTTCCAACAGCGACTTTTTTTTCACCAAATAAAACGGAAAAGCAGTTGGTTAGCGGTACTTTGGATGTTTCAATAAGGTAAGTAGGAGTTTAAATGGAGGCATAGTCGACTCAACGTTACGTCTGTGCCGCTAAACGACGGCAACGTCGAGTAACTTCACAGTGACACCCCACTTTGCACCGTATTCGTCGTCCTCATCTGGTTTACTAAATGATCGTCTTTGGGTTTAAATCGAACTGAACCGACTGATATCAATGACTGTAGGACCAATTTCACTCTGGGAGTAATTGAATCAACAATCTTTATCTATAGCAGGTTCACACTGGATTTTGTTTAGTATAACGGAAGAGAGGGTCGCAAATAAACTGGCAACAATCAATGAGGTTCATGTTAGCAACGGTCCTGAATGCAGGGGCTAATCAATTAAGCATTTACGGCATAAAATAACACACAGGATTACAAGTGACGGACAGACACAACGTATTCTAACTATAAGCTAGTGCATGCATCAGAAACCTGCAATAATAGATCTGAAGTTGTCTAAATATAGTGCTTATGTCACAGTTTCAATAAATAAGGTGTGTGCACACAGCAAGTAACAGTGAATCCTGCTGCTGAGCTGCTATTGGGTTAAATTACAAGAGTGAAGATCACAAAAATGTCCACCGCACAACTAATCCAGTATCAACAGTAACTCATCGTGGACTGATCAGATTATAATCCCCATGAAGTGAGGCCTCCTGCTTTTGTATTAAAATTTGTTGTAATTATTTTTATTTTCATCTCTGTAGGTGCTCATTGTCTCTGAGGTCCAGCAGTGCGGTCGGTTGCCATGGCGTCTCCAGGGGGACAAGGAGGAGGAGGAGCTCTGTCAACAAGAGGAGGCATTGGGGCCAGGAGGATGAAGTGGGCTCTGGAGCTGAGTTTAGGCAACACCAGGTAAACACGTTGATGGAGACTGGAAATAGATGTTTCCATCAATAGTTTCTTCTGAGTCCCTCGTGCGTAATAAAAGCTAAATGTGCTACAGGAGTCGTGGTGACCGGCAGGGCGGTCAAGGAGATGTTGTTTACCCTATCGGATATTCTGAGAAACCAGTCCCCGACACCAGCATCCAGGAGACGGACAAGAACCTGGTGGAGAAGGTGAGCAAGCATACTAGAAGTGTTCTCTTAAAACTGAATTTGTTCAGTGCCATTATTTGAAACGCATGCAAAACAGATCGTTACTTTCTAAAATGATGATTACAGGAAGAAAAAATTTCCGGTATCAATATATGAGCTTTTTGCTTTGTGACAAATGTAAAAATGTGTTGCTGTGCTCTCGTTCTTCTTCTGTTGTATAGCGTTGCTGGGATGTTGCCCTGGGGCCCCTCAAACAGATCCCAATGAACCTGTTCATCATGTACATGTCGGGCAACACCATCTCCATTTTCCCCATCATGATGGTGTGCATGATGGCCTGGAGGCCCATACAGGCGCTCATGTCCATGTCTGCCAGTGAGTATCGAGTATTTACCTTGTGTCCCTCATATACTGATAAACAGAGCTGTTAATGTACGCCTTTAACTTCAAGGGAGAAGAGAAATCAGTCTTATAAATCAACTCTTCTTCTTTCCTTTTCTCAGCCTTCAAGCTGTTAGAGAGCTCCAGTCAGCAGTGGCTTCAAGGGCTCGTCTACCTGGTTGGTAACCTCCTGGGCTCAGCACTGGCCATCTACAAGTGTCAGTCAATGGGGCTGCTCCCAACGCACTCATCCGATTGGCTGGCTTTCATAGAACCACCGCAGGTACAGTTCATTACCAGCAAAGAGCTTAAATGTGCCCCATGTTGAAAAATAATCATCAGTTGTGCCCGTGAATCATTTCAGAAACTTGCAAGTTGTCAGCACACATCCCATTGTAGTGCTACTATAGTGCTACAGGGTAAAATAACTTGAATTAATGTGTTGATTTTCATCCACTACTTTGCAAATGATCTAAAGTTATCTGTGGCCTCTGATCCTCATAAATCCTTTTTAACTGCTGTATAGCAGTTGGTCAATAGAGGGCAGAATGTCATTGAATGTCATCCAGATTAGTTTATTTAATTAAGTCTAAATTCTAGAAGGAGTACAATCATGATTAACTATATTTGAGAATATTAAATACAAGTATTTCTGTCTTCTCCACAGAGGATGGAGATCATGGGTGGAGGGATGGTGTTGTGAAGCGGATGGAACACGCTCATACAGGATTCAAATGCTTACAGGTTTTATCCGCTCTCCACCTGCCCCACACAGCCTGCCCATTCAACGCGGCTGAAATAAAAACTTGGGGCCCGCCATGTATTTCATGTCCAACGCGGTTTCAACCTCTGCTGCAGTAACGATGACGGGTGAAACTTATGGGAAATGAGCAGCTGGGCGTGCGGTTTGGCCTTCTGCGCATGGCCTCACACAGTGTTGCCTTCTTTGACAGAAACATTAGTGTCACTTTAGCCTGCCGTTCTGCATCTTGATACAGTTAAATGCCATCAGATCATCAGTCGTACTACCAATAATACTCACAATAGAAGGTCGTTTATACCGTTTTTATCCTCCATTATTAGATATAAGACAGTAATACCACTAATATGTCTGCTTCTCCTTCATATGGAGGTTTGTAAAGTCTTTTCAATCTGCAGCCATCAGTCCTACTCTCACAGTAAGATTGTGTTTTCTTCTTTTTTTACTTCTCAGTTAGGTGTAAAACTATTCCTCAGCGACAGTTACTAGCCTGATTAATTTAAAGGTCCGTTTTAATTTATACTGATTTGCTCTGTGAAAATGTTCTATGAAATAAATCTGTATTAGTTGCATTGAAATGTTGTCAATGTGGTTCAATAAATGGAATGAATGAAACATATTATTGCTGTGGAATCAGATTTTTTTCTGCAACAGATGTGTGTGTTCAACTTGTGTTTTTAAGAATGTTAATTCACCTTCAACATGAGCATCAAACATGTGAGGTTCAGATCCAGTCTGAATAACGTCCGTCAGTCCGCACCCACTTTAGAGCTTCTGACTAGGAGGGGAAAACATTATATGTCACAGTTGTGTTTTGACTGATCTGCAGCTTTCTTCATCAAACCCTATTTTTAGAATCAGTTTTTTGCTATCATTTGTTGGTGCCGGTGAGTTGTTGACTGGTATCTGGAGCAACACCCTGCGTAGAGAACAAAAGCAGTCAGGTATGGCAGAGGGCAAACCTGAGAGACAATAGCAAAAAGCTTGTGCAGCTTTTGCCCAGCAACCCAAAACACTGCAAAAAAAAAAGGTGATCCATGTTTATTCCAGTTAGCTTGGAAGGCTTTTATTGGCAGGCAACTTATTTATGTGTTCATTGCTGCAGTCATGTCATGACATTCAGACTGCAGTGTGAGCACGTGAAACGTGAGACGAATACAACAGGGCTGCATCCCCAACCGCTCCCTATTCACTAGTCCACATGTAGTGAGTTTGCAGCTTTGTAGTGGTGTTTCAATATAACATTGGAGGAATTGTTCCCTGTATGTTTTATAACCAATGGGCAATTTCCATGACTTTTTGAGCACGTTCAGGCCCCCAAAAAGGCGATTTAACTTGGCCTAAAAATAAGAAAAATAATAATAATCAGTACAGTTTCAATAGGGCCTCGCACTGCGTGCTGTGCTCGGGCCCTAATTAAACATAACATCTCTTAAGTCTCAGTGTGTGTGCGTGTGCAAAACTATAATTCCCACTTGATTCTATTTAATGTTTTTACTCATGTATCACAAAAAGGATTTTGCATGCGGATCTTTTTTCCTGCAATTAAACCAGCCTCTCCACCCCTTGAGGTCTCCGTACCAGCCCGAGGATCTTTCTGTACATCCGCACCTGCTGGTTTCAAGAGGCCGGTTCTACTTGCCTGACCCGCTCCGGGTGCGGTGGGCCGGGCTGTCGAACGATGAAGGGGCGGGACAGGTACGGAAAACAGACTACAAGAAAGAAAGGATGGAAGGTTTTAGTTTTCAGCTTATGTCGCCATGTGGAGGGTAGACACCGTAGAAAAGGGTTTCAGGTAGTTATTTACTTGTTTCACGCAGGACATAACTTTTTCAGCTAAGCTTTTTTAAGCTAGCATTATTTTTAAATCACTGCGCAAGGCACATTAACGGGGTTTCAAGTGTGGAGGGCAGCGACCCCCCACTGTAACGTCTTTAAAAGTTATAATTTTACAATAACAGTTTGGGATTTTTGTAATTTTTTAAGTTTTTTTTGTAGTTGAAACTGTCAGGATAGCCTCGTCGCCATGGAGATGTACGACTCGGGGACACGGGAGCATCCGCACCCGTTCATTCACGACGTGAAGCTCACCAGGGCGCAGAGGCTCAGGGTAACACACATTTGATATTCATGGATGGTGAAGGCAGATAATCCTATTATGATTCATAGTTTTAGCTAAATTGGAAAGTATACATTATTTGGGGCGATTCTTTCAGCCACTTAAAACCAATCAAGAAAACTGTCAAGACTTTTGTCCTCATATGAGCTTTAAATGTTGTGACAAAAAGCCTGTTCACTCTGTGTGACTCATATTTCAGGCAAGCGACAGGCATGACAACAATAACAAAGAAGTTGCATAAGCTCTATGAAGGCAATTTGAGCAGGGCTTGGCAACACGGCTGAAAGTGTTGTCGTAGTAAATAGAAAAGGACTGGGAGAGCGCAAACCTCAGCCAAATCCAATGTAGAAAAGATGATGTTTTTCCCCATGTTCGAGGTATCTGCTCCAAAATTAATTGAGTTCTTCTGGACTATATCTTGTGAAACCAAAGAAAGACAACAGAAGAAAAATTTAAAGTTAAGTGTCAAGCTTCAGAAAGCATCAACATCTTTTCAGCCATGTAAGGTGCACAGTTTGCAAAAAACAATTTCTCTTTTCAATCCCAAGGGTGTCATCCTGGGCAGCATCCTCTTCCCTGTGCGGGTCACCCTGGCGGCTCTTTTCTTCCTCATCCTTTGGCCTATCGCACGGCTACGATTCGCTGGCCTTTCTGCGGAGCAACGCTCTCGGCCTGTCACAGGCTGGCGATGCTGGCTCTTACATCCGATCGTTTGGCTCCTCAGCCGGGTTGTCTTCTTTTCCCTGGGCTTTGTGTGGGTGAAGGTTAAAGGCCGCAGGGCAGACCTGAAGGAGGCACCTGTGCTGGTCGTGGCCCCCCACAGTGGCTTTCTGGACATGCTGGTTATGTTTCCAACTCAGCTGCCAACAGTGGTGTCACGGTCAGAGAACACCAGCCTGCCGGTCATAGGAGGTGAGATCTGACACACACACGCAGGGTCCGTCCACGTTTATAGTACCAGCCTGTGAAACCTGTAAGATGGTGCTGACATGATTAGTTGACAGAAGTCTTAATCTGTTTAACATCAGAACATTGTAGTCCATGTGAACGTATCCACTGAATCAAGAAAATAATCATCAGTTTAAAAACATGGTGCTCTGCCATGCAGGTAGTGAGATGGGGAATGAATGTTTGTGTCCATCGGTGGCACAAAAACAACTATCTTACACACTTCGTCTCTGCACCAACTACCTCCTTGACCTGCCTTGTGAAGTCTCTCTCAATTTCTGTGGTATTTTTCAACATGTATTTGATCCCTGAACCGCCGAGTTGGAGCTGAATAATTCATTATTACTAATTCCGACTCTCCTTTCTACATTATTTCCTCATAAGAAATGAGGGATAATGAGAATTTGAAGAGCGACAGTTGAAAATGAGGAATTCAAAGGCACTTTGTGGCAAGTGTTGGAAGGAGAAGTGTATGTTGAAGAGTTATGAATGGTAGATAAGAGTTATCACAATGCTAGGAAAGATTTAATCTGACATGATCAACAATGCACGGATAACATGATTTAAAATTATTTTATCGTTTTAGTCTTCTTGCTGGAAGATTATTTTATGTGGTTTGTTGGGAGACTCAGTGTGATGTGCTCCTAGAGGAAGAAATCTTGCTCCAGGTTATCTCTGAGTTAAACAACTAATGAGTACTGAGTAGTGTAAGCCCAAATATAAACAAACAACTCGCTCCCTTTGTCTTCTGAATCTAATCTGCTGATGTCCTCCTACCTTGTGTTGGACTCTCCTGATTATTGTGTTTGTCAGCTCTCCTGGAGTTTAACCAGGCGGTGATGGTGAGCAGAAAAGATCCAGAATCGAGGAAAAACGCAGTCGCCCAGCTCACAGAGCGGCTGAGCTCCAATGGCTACTGGCCTCAGGTGAGATGATTTATGATCGGCCCGTCGACAATCAATCAGGCTGAAAGTATCTGATCATTTTAGTTAATAGCTTTTAGTAGTTATAGTAACTGATGCCAAAATAAAGTCAAATTTGGCTTTGATTCCTGTCAAGCGATTAAACTGTCAAAGACATGCTTAGTTCAACTTCTTTAATTACCTGTCTCAACTCTGGGCTAGATGCTGATTTTCCCTGAGGGAACCACAACGAATGGCAGCGCTCTTATCAAGTTCAAGCCCGGTGAGGACCGCTCGTGAAAACAGAAATGGAAATGTATTTTTTTTGTGACTCTCTTCGTCAGGTGTTCATTTAGTCATCGGAAATAATACTGACAGTGTCATGAGGAGAAACTGGCCCAGCCTAGTTTCTCTTGATGCCTGATTTGTTGCGTACTACACCTGCCTGCTCTTTGTACCAATCCCCCTTTAGAAACGAGTTGATGCAGCCAGTTGCTTTGCGTCTGGATGATTAATTACTTTCTCCTCTGCAGCTGTCATTCCAGTCTCTTAACTAATTGTTTCCCTTCTCACTGAAGGTGCCTTCCTTACGGGAGTCCCAGTACAACCTGTTCTGTTGCATTACCCCAACAAGTTGGTGAGTGCAGACTTGAGGAGGACATTATGTAATGCCTACATGTATTTTTATTTTAATTTCTGGTGGATTTAATAGCAAATTCATTTCAGTCCGCCATAGTATCCAGAAAAAAAATTTCAACTGTTGCCATCATTTCAATATCTGTTCCTTATAAAGTTGCTTTTAGTTTCCAGCAAAAAAGAGGCATGTATTTAAATCACCCACGAAAGCCAGCCAAGTCCATGCCAGATGTCAGAGAATCTCAAACAAACAAAGCTCAACTGTTCTAAAAGTTGGGGAACTGCATTGTGAGCGTAACACACCCATTCAGGAGAGGCCTTGTTTTTGTGTGTTTGATAGACTGCTGCTTGTCACAATCGTGTCCAAAGATCAGTCTACGCTTTCCTGCATTTCTATCAGGCTGTAGTTATGATTCGGAACATGCTGTCATATTTGACCAGGCCAGTGTTTGCATACTGGCTCCCATTAGGGTGTGTAAAAGCAGAATTACACATGCAATAAAAAAAAAAGATCCAGCCAGACTGTGACTGAGGTGGATTTATTTTTCTCACCTTGTTTATACTGTGTCAACTGTCTGATAAGACTTCTTATCTTCTGCAGAATACTGTTCGCTGGACATACAAAGGAACAACCTGGTGAGTTCTTCAGCCACCTTAATGTCATTGAGTCACATGGTTTACTGAAATGTCAAGATTTTTTGTCATCAAGATGAGAAATCAAGAGACTGTGGGGATTTAACACTGCTATTATTGTGAACAACAAATCTGCTATAGCCAGTGTTTAAGACAGTTTGTCTGTTAAAGTGAACCCTTTCTGGAATACATGCAGCGCCACCTAGAGAATAAAAAGCATTTACAGAAAGAATCAGGAAATAATGTTGTCTCTTTGTTTATTAGGGTCGAGGCACTTTGGCACACAACCTCACAACTTTATACCAACGTAACTGTGGAGGTAAGCACATGCACAGAAAGTTATCACGGCCTTGAAGTCCAGTGTCAAGGTCCCATGTCAAGGAATGTAGCGGTTGGAATGTCGCCTGAGTGCAGCGACATAAAAAATGAATGAACATTGGGTGTGGTTAAAGGCGTTACTACTGATTCATCAGTGATGGTGCTCAGAGGTGTAACAAACCCGAACATGTAAAATAGATGAGGTCATGCTTTTCAGTCTCTGGGTGTATAATTCTGTGATTTCACAGTCAACAATAGCTGCTGCTATGACTAAAATGGAAAAAGAAATGTTTCTCATTGTGCTGCAGTTCCTGCCAGTTTACAAGCCTTCCCAGGAGGAGAGGACCGACCCGACGCTTTACGCTGACAATGTTCAGAAACTCATGGCTAAGTAAGTAGCACATTACAACAGATTAAAACAGCACATTCTCATCTAAGTTAGCCAGCTCTTTTAATGCAGTTTTCTGTTGCTTCAGGGCCCTTGGAATCCCAGCTACAAGCTACGTGATGCAGGGCCGGGTGCCTGTCAGAAAACTGGGTGGTCTCTCTGTCCCACTGGTGTCACCTGCCAGGGAAACACTTTCACTGCTGCGCAAAAGCGGGTAAGAGCGGATCTGTATGTCGAGTTCATGTCTGCAAGTCGCAGTGTTTACCTGCTTTTCCCAAACTCACCGTCATCTTGGTGTCTCTTAGGCTGGCAGCGTCTGAAGTAGAAGCAGTGCTAGACAGAATGTTTGACAAGTGTCAGTTAGGAGCCCAGGGGTCAAAGGTCAGCACAGAGGAGTTCAGGTCTATTCTTGGACTAAAGAATAGACAAACAACCATCACCCTCTGTGGCCGCTATTCAAAGGTAATATGACGTATTCTTGCCTACTAAATTAACTGCATGAGCTCCACACATGAGGAAGCTTCACTGTGTTTACAAGGCATCGGTTTTATTGAATCGATCCAACAGTTAGGAGTTCTGTTCCCAATTCATATGAGCCAATTATTTGTTTTTCCCCAGAGGATTTTTAGCTGTCAGATCTTCAGAAGTGGATGCAATAACTTACATAAGAGCTCTGATTCTAACATGAATCCAAAGCCAGATTTTCTACTACCAATAACTCATGTCCATCTCTTCTAAGAGTTCCTTTGGTAATTTCAGCAACCCAATCTATTAAGTTTATTTAAAGCTAACAAAATACTTGTTTTTACTTCTGCCTTACTTCAAAACAGAAAGATGTCTCACTGTGGTCATGAGTTTGGAGAAAATCAACCTGTATTGATGGAATCTTTGTTTTCTCAGGATGAAGTAGTTGATGTCAGACAGACTTATTTCAGTATTGCTGTCCTCTCTGGGTTTGTCAGCTTCAAGTCCCTTCTGCACACTGCCTTCAATGTAAGTGCTTCTGTTTCACGGCTGAGAGGATAATTCAAAAGGGTTTAATGTTTTACTTTGCTTTTCCCAAATGTTTCATACAACACTTGAAAATGAGTTGGGTCTGATAAGGATGTTTGGTTTTTCAGCTATTTGACAGAGAGGGTCGAGGCAGTCTGACTGCAGAGGAGCTGTCAGGCCTCATGGGGGCGCTGCTGGGTGTCCCTCAGCACAACATTACTGAGCTCTACACTGAAGCCTCCAAACAAGGCCAGCTGACTGAAGGTAGCTCATACTTTGATATCAGATGTAACTAGTACTAGACAAAGTTTGCTGTTTATTGATTGTTTTCTTCAGCCACACAAGTGACTGGTTTATGGTCAATCTGACTTATAGAAAAAAAATCTTTATAGTTTTCAGAAAAGCTATACTTGAAATCTGATTCCCATTGTAAAGGGAGCGTCATTAAACAGTGTTTGATATGATCATTTACTGTGGTAGCATTTTGAAATTCTCTGCCATGTTACCACAGACGATCTGCTGCACGCTCTAACAACCCACCCAACCTATCAGAGGGTGGTGGATGAGTACCTGCAGCCTGAGGCGACGGGCTGTCAGCTGGCATTTAATGCGCTGGCGGTCGGGAAGGCTGTGAACCACAACGGAGACATTCACAACAGCAACGGATCCCTCCACTACAACAAAAAGTTTGAATGAGCTCCTGCAAGTGTTTTTACAAGTTTAAGCAGGATCCCGACAAAGCATTGTATTTGTACATGTTGTGTGTGTGTGTGCGTGTGTGCGTGTGCGTGTGCGTGTGCGTGTGTGTGTGTGTGTGTGTGTGTTCCCAACCAGTCATGTTTGTGGACTTGATGACTAAATGTCTGCTGGTGTGCCGTTGTTTTTTTTCACACAAGAAATATTGTGTTGTGTATGTGTGTTGTACAAAGAGTCTGTCATTTGAAGCCTAAAATGTCTTATTTATATAATGACGCCCTGTACTGTATGATTGTTTTTTAAAGAGAAAGTAGTATGTGCAAAAAGAAAATTCCAATAAATCCAAGTTTATTTCTTACATTTTAGTGGGACCATTATTTTATACTAAGCATGTAATTAAACTTTGAATTATTTTTCAAGTGAGTTTTGCTGTATGTTTTTTCTTATAAATACTTTCTGGCCAATCATCAGCAATCATCTTTTATGGAGTGCCTTGATCACAGTTTCGATTACTCTCTGCTTTTAAGCTGATGCTTCTTCCGCTATCTTCAGCTTACCTCAGATAAACTCCTTCTACTTTATGGGCACCTTCTAGGAAGAAGTCTGTCTCTTACAAGGAAAATATGATGTGTGGGTGACCTGAGGAGTCATTCTAGTTTCCATTGTGCTGCCACTTTTTTTCATTTCTTTTTCCAATCTCTCCTTAATACAACCTCGAGTGAAGAGCTTAAGATCAGGTTTAGTTTAAAAAAAACTCTGTTCTCTCAGAGACCTCGTCCAAACAGCTACAGTAAGAAACCTCATTTCCCAGAATGCTTAGAGTTTGGGATGATGAACCGGATATCCGGCGTTGGAGCTAGCTAGAAGGATCTTCGCAACACGTGTATGAGATTCAGGAAAACCGAGCTTGAGACTTGTAGAGTTTGAGTCTTTTGGACCGAAAACAAGAAATTTATGATATTGGTTTTGACTTCAACACCGAACCGTCGAGATGTTTCTGCAGTATGAACTGAACGAGAACGGGGATCGAGTCTACACTCTGAAGGTAACGTTATGTTGTTTACTTTCTTCAGGATACTGATCCTTGTATCTTCTAATGTTGTATTATTGACTTAGTTTGAGCTAAGGACTGGACTTTCTTTCAAAACATTAAGTCCTTTAAGTGCAGCGTAGACTGTGAAAACACTTTCTATATAACCTTGCAGGAATATTACCAGCCATGAATGTAGCTTTGACTACAAAGCAACAACAGTTTTCTCTAGTCACAAAACTAGATTGTATTTTACATGCAGTCAATGTTTACTGCTCTTGTGAGTTTCTTTACATTTTATTTTCACTACTGTACAAATTTTAAGCTGCAACATTCACTTTTCCCTTCTAATCTTCAAGCTGTTCAATAGTGATAAATGCTGTTTCGATCTATGCATTGTCATCAATTAAATGTATAGACAGCACACATTTATACATTATATTATCATATTGGAGTTTGTTCTCAGAAACGTAAGATCAAAACATCATTCAATAAAGCCCATTTATATATTAAAGTCTTAGGTTGGTCACCGACTGACCACATTGACCATGTTCTAAATAATTGCAGGAAAGACTGCTTGACACAAAGAAACACAGAACCAGATACAAATATGCACAGAATATCTAAGGTCAGACAACTAAGGCAGTGAAATGAAATAAAGTATAGTAGCATCAAACATTGAAACAAATGTGGATAATGATCTCGCTAATGCCTGTTTGAGAGAGGCGTTGATTTATTTTAGTGGGTAATGGTCCATCTCATTTAAAATAAACTAGACTTAACAAATATTTCAATCACCTCAATATAGTGTTTTTCTTTTCCCCCTCTGCCACTTACAGAAAGTGGGACTTGATGGGAACCCCACCAGCTCAGCTCACCCGGCCCGTTTCTCTCCCGATGATAAGTTCTCTCGGCACAGAGTGACTGTGAAGAAACGCTTCGGCCTTCTGCTCACCCAGCAGCCCAGACCTGTTCTGTGAGAGGGCGGTGGACAAAGATGAGGAATGCATGGAGATTAGACCAAGAAATGGAGAGATGACTGCGAATGTGGACCGTGAAAATCCACCTGGGATGTCTTCCGCTTCATTCAATACCCAAATTCATGGGGCTGTTCATGTTCACGTCAGCTGTAACTATGTTAAGGATCTTCTCTTCATTCATTGCAATTGAGTGATATTCATTTTAGGTTATGATAATTTTTGTATTGTGCTGAATAAATGTTATTTTGATGGACTTTAGTGAATTGTGTGTGTTAATTAATAAAACAAAAAGCAGGATGTAAATTAAAGGGTAGTTTTAAATAAAGACAAATGCAGATACATATAATGTCGGCGTGTAACGTCCTCAGTCCCAACCCTGTGTAACATCTCGACAGTGCTCTCCACCACTTTTATAAAAATACCAAAATGAGGGAATCCACTACAATAGAAGTGGTTAGCCATCCAGTGACAAACTAAAGGCTTAGACAATTAATGTAATACTATGATGGACAGACATCAAAATCGGGTTTATTGCCAAGTAAAGATTTTCACAATTCAAGGAAGTTTTCTTGGTACATGGATGCTAACAATCAACACGGACAGGAAGAGCATAACTAAGAGCTGCATGAGGTATAAAAATACAAGTACTGATGAGCATACAGGTGCTAATGAAAAGTCAAGTACTCAGGTATCCAGAAAATTAGTATCATTTTACAATGCTGAGTTATGGATGATGTGCGAACAGCTTAGTGTAGTTTTGTCACATCAATCAGTTATTTTTGTCCATGATCTGAACACATTTAGTACGTAACATAGAATGTGACACCCTTGTATTTCATCAGTCATCTCAGTATTCGTATTAATGTAACCCCGTTTTACTGAAGTATAAACTGATGGTGAGAAGAGACAGACTAACCAGGCGGCACTGAGCCAACGCAGCTAACCGCCCACTCTCACGGACTACTTTTCCCAGGTAGCATCGATTGTTGTGTTCGACCTGGCGCATGAGCACAGCCGTTTAACAACGGCAAGAGATATAGGACTTCCCATGCGCTCTCGCCTGTTTTCTGTCTGGTCGGTTGGACAAAAAAAGTGCCGAGGAAACCTGCGAGAGGAGCCCAATTTTCCCAGATGTATCAGAAAACAAGCGCGAGGTGGTGGCGTTCTTTAGAGAAAAATTGAGCCAGGTACGAACTTTGAATGCCTTATATTCTTGCTTGGAGATTTCTAGCGAGTATTTGTCGCAGTCAGTGAGATAGCTCGCGCTCCGCGGAGTTGACAGTTTATCAGCGGCATGGTTGGCTAACGTTAGCTTCTGCTAGCTGTACCGACTGTAGACAGCGACCACCTAACCTGATAGTACCATCTGTATCTACAGTTACCGAAGTGACTGCTCTGCCCCCGACACGAAACCGCCCCCAATTATGTGAGTCTCACTTTAACACAAATGGTGTACTTCAGAAAGAAAAGGCTAATTAATTACCCCACCAGTTTATTTCAACTGCGCGCCTCTCTGATTTCTGCCGGTTTGAAAGCATTTCCCGCAGCTTCACACAGATGTCGCATTCCTTTTGTCAAGAGAAAGCCGTCCAAGGTTGGGTTAATACAACATGTTTTTATAATAGTTTTATAACGCCAGCTCTCTCTGTGTAATAATGTCGGGAGGGGTTCACTGACCGGTTCAAGCCAGAATTATTATGGCTAGCTTAATTGGCTTAGAATGACAACTGAGTGGCGCTTAGCAAGCATCAACCGGACTTACATCAGGTTGCCGGCTGCGACTAATTAGAGGATTATTATTTCAATTAAAAAGTGCTTGATTGGAAATATCAATGTCCCTGGATCATATAGATTAATGACATGAAGCAGGTTAATTTTCAGGATGTATCAGCAGGTTATAACCTACAACTTTTGAGTGAATTTGGCTGTTATTGATTAGGGATGCGCTGATTGTGAACTTCTGGGCCGATCCCGATATTCAAATTAATAATTCGGCCGGTAGCTAATGAATTTGTTTTCGTTGTTTGTTGTCCCTGTTTTGCTGGGGAAACAAAGAAATATTCATTATAAAAAAATAACTCGAGCAGTTTCAAAGTCTCTCAGTACGTCGTCATTCCGGTTGTAATTAATGTAACACAAACACTTTATTGATTATGTGCTATCACAAGGCTATTATTAGACATTCATTAATATATCCGTGTAATCAAAGACTGAAACGGGGACTTATATGTAACAAGAACAAATTTAGAAACCAGCAATCAAGGCTGAAATACCATAAAGTATAACCAGATGTCCTAAATTGTATTACATGCCTGTGTATTTACTGCAGTAAACCACGATGTGTTAGCATTTTTGTCCATACAGACTGTGGCTGGAACAGTCGGTGTGATTATTTAACAGGTGATTGTGAGCATGTCCTGTGCTTCAACATGACTGTTGGAGTTCCAACATGTTCCCATTGATTTCCTCTGGTTTCGCTGCTCAATTGTGCTGTTTAGTTGCTGGAGACAGGTGTGACTGTGTTTGTCTAGACCGATAACCTCTCCAGGGTGTTCCCCCAGCTTTTTGCACAATGCATACAGCTTCGGCCAAACCCCCAGTACCCCCCCACCCCCCACCCCTCTCTATCTCCGTGGATAAATACTTAGTTGAACATGAAAGACATGTTCCACAGCTTTCTTTTAGCTTTGTGAAACTGTAGTTCACCCCTGCAGTATCTCCTCAGTCCTCCTCTGAATGTGGTCAGACAAAGTCTTTGTAGGAGGAAGCTGTACAAAACAGGCGACTGTGCCTGCCGTGCCTCTGCTTGCAGAGGGAGAGAAAACAACCAGCAGCTACCGGCACAACCGGTTGGAACCACTCTACTTTAATAATTTATTTATGAACTGAGCTAAACCAACAGTTCAGCCTTATCCACCTGTTTTGTCGCTTTTTCACAAGACGAGGTACCAAATTGCATATTTGATTTTTCCTAGCCGGACCCAAGCTCCAATAGTGAGGTTGATGCTGGTTATTATTTTTCACCTCCTTTTCTTTAGAGAGCTGTCATGTTGTGGAAGGAGGGATACCTCATGATCTGTAAAATCTTCTGAGTTAGTTTAGCTTGGTAAGACTTCATAGCTGATATTAATGTTTTATGATATATTATATAAACTAATTTGTACTTTTTTTGTCTCCCTCATTTCCTTCCATCCTTATAACTCCCCTACATAACCGTGTTGATGCTTTATCATCCCAACATGTCGTCCTCTGCTCTTGATTTCACCACCAATGAGTGCAGAGACATTGAAAAGATGCAAAGTCAGAAACACTACCACAGGGAAACTTGATGTGACAAGGCTGATAAGAGTGAATGCAGTGGCGGATTTAGTTTGATTTCCTTCATCCTCCCAGCTTTGTGTATTTGTAGTTACCGTGGTTGTTTCCTGGAACGTACACTACACATTCATATTAAAATAACCTGCCCACCTGAGCTGTAATCACATGTAAATCCATTACATCTCAGCAACAGCATCAGACATTATTTTGACTCATTTAGACACAGAACACAGTTTGTTCCTTACACATGCCTGTTGGCAGCCAGTCAGTTTGCATCAATGGCGAATCGCAGCTGTAAAAGAACTAATTGCCGAGGCTGTCGTTCCCTCAGCATCACCTGAGACATAGCGTAGCTCAGTTCTGTTACCCCAACACCCCATCCCTCTTCTCCTGCCTCCCACACAACTCCCCTCTCCCACTTTACTTTTCCAAGTGAGTTGCCATGGCATCAGTACGGTTCACCGTGACGCCCACCAAGGCAGAGGACCTCCCGGGGTTGTCCGATACGTCGCCTGACATCAGCTCCCGTTCTGCTGCCCGTGTTCGCTTCGGCTCCAGGGAAAGTGTACATCGAAGTGATCCGCTCAGCGAGGCGTCAGGAGGGGGAGGAGGGGCCGAAACACCAGACCACAGTAACTTCGAGCAAGGTGATGCAAACGCACATACACTTGGTAAGATGTTCAAAACATGCCTCAAGATATACGTTCACACTTTTTATGACATGCAAAAGGACGATATGGAGGTGCGTCCTGTTTGGAAAAGTAAAACCAGATCACACAGTCTGCATGACAACCTGCTCGATTTGAATCAACAGTAGATGTGACTCAAGCTTGTTTGAACGCAAACCATGATCTTCACCTAAAATGTGACAGTTTCAGTCTGTTTACGCTCATAGTGACAGTGACAGTGCCATGTGTCAATGATGTCACTGAACAACATAAATGACTGGCTGTTTGCTTTCCATTTGTAGCACATTCCATTTTCCAGTGATATGATAAGGCGGTATATTTACTAGAGAGTGTGCACCTTTTTTACTTGTATATATGTGCTTCCAATGGAGTTTGTATGTTAATTATTTTTCTGACCAGGACCATTGTAACATGTCACGCATGCTTCCATTGTGAAATGACTTACTTGTTGTATGTGAATGTACAGGCAGTATCACAAAACGCTGTCTATGCTATTCTGGGTTTTCTCACCAGTCAGCCATTTAATCATATAATCAATGTTTGTCCAATTTTGTGGATTTATATAAGACGGATGTGTCGAGGAGCACTTGCTTAAACGTGTCAGACTGAGGCTGATTGTTGAGAAGCAAAAAGAGTGGCCCTATTTTTAGGAATACGCTGATGCTAATATCAGATTTAACAATGTTAATACATGTTTTATTTCTCTTGGCCATTCAGCTCTCCTTGTTGTTTATAACAGTTTGACTATAGGGTGCTCTCTTATGGGGTTCCACGGCTAAAAAAAGCAACAGTTCAATTTCTCAGTAGATTATGAGAACTGCAATGAGACTACGCATGTTGTGACCATAGTGAAGCTTTCACTTCCCCCACTAGTGCTTGCCTGCTCAGCCCACCTACATTGATTCAGTAATTTCTTGATGTTGTCTGACGGCAGGAACATACGCACTCATTTGTAATAAGTATGTAAAGTTTGGCATGATAATGTATTCCACCGAGCACCAAGTGGGATAGAAACTTGGAAAACGGACGAGTGAATGTGAGAACAACTCGTCTTGACCGCTTTGACTGTGCACTTGTCGTGTGGAGTGCAGGATTTCACTTTCCAAAAGTGTTTAAGAATAGCAGTGCTTGCTGATTCACTGGCTCAACAAGAGGGTGATAACTGTGGATAGATGTAACTGTATTAGCTCAACTGATCCTCTTAAGCAGTTGCATAGTAGTAAGGAGGCCCCAGGTTGTTTGTTAATAAGCGTCCATAAATAGAAATGGAGACGGTTAATCCGATTGAGTTTCAATCAGGCCCTGGTTGATTATATACTAAAAAAGAGACACGGCAGAGTCACACAGTCCACCTATCACCCACTCTGGAAGACGCATCAGAAATAGCAGAGCAGTTGTCTCCCAGGGAGCTGAAATAGAAAACCAGAATGCTGACAAGAAAAATGCTGTTTTTAAAGTTAATGAATTAAGATCTTGAAGGGTGATGAAGAGGAGGGGAGGCAGTAGGAGTGACGTGTTGTTCTCAGAAGGGTTAAACGCTCTGTTATCCATTGTTGTTTTTTGACGCCAATAAAGTTAATTATTTCATTTTTGCGTGCTCGCAGCTTTCACAGTTCACAGACAAAAACACACACATCTGGCTTCAGCAGCTTTCAGCTTCACGTCCTCGCACACTGATACTCAGGTGTGGTTATCTCAGATGGAGGATTTCTCCTCGGGAGAACACCCAAATACAGCTGCGTCCTCTTGTGTCAGGTCTGACCGCTGCATTTAAACAGCTGAGCTATTTCTAGAAATAACTCACCAGTGACTATGGTTGTAGGGCCCAATCACAGATGTCGTATTTCCTTTGGTCTGAATCAGAGGATGGTTTGCTTATTTGTTGCTTTCTGCATTATGTCTGGTTAACGGTTAACGACCTGTTGACAGCTTGCAATTCAAACACTCACCAGTTTTTGGAGAATGTTCTCAGACAACCATCCGGTCAGTCAGGCTGAGCCGAGACGGTCGGAGCAGTTAGGAAATCTGTTTTCCTTCTTGACTCTCCTGATCAACAGGTTGGGTTTTGAACATAGATTCCAGGGATTTATGTTTGTGTGTGTATGTACATTTTTTGTTGAAACACGCTGATTTATATCTGTATTTACCCCAAAACAAAGATACCTGATTGTCTCGATAGTTCAATGTTTCCCAACATGTTTGAGCTACTGAATATTTGTTTTTATCTTTTGCCGAGTCCAGAACTGTGAACAGGAAGTTAACAACCACCAGGCAATGAAATACTGAAGAAAAGGCATCAGAATTATGTCACGTCTTATTGTTTTCTCACTGCACGTCATGTATTAGTGTCCTTGTGTCAAGTGGGAAACTACATTTGGCCGTTTGGAGAAGCAGGGAGGGAAGTGATGTTGCTGACTCAGGTGTGAGGATGCAGTTGTCTGTGCTGACGTGGTCGGAACACAGCCGGCGACATGGTGGTATCAAGCTGAGTGTGTGTGTCAGTTGGAATTACTCCACCGAGCTGCAAATGGCCGACAGTGTGTCCTGTCGTATTAAAGAAGACTTTCTGCTGTGTCATTTCTTTCCTCTCTTCCTGCTTTTCCAGGTGATGGAAATTCCAAAATCTCCAGCGTGTACATCAACAACACTCACGGGGTGGATGACGATGACTTCTACGACAGAAACTTGGCCTTATTTGAGGTTCGAAACACAGAATGGATCAAATTGTTTTTACTGTGCAAGAAAACCCAAATCAGATTATAAATGTTCTGCAAATGTCATTTGTGATGTGGAGCTCAAACATTTCTCTTCCTGTGGTCTGGTTGGCTGCTCACATGTTTTATTATACACAACAGAAAAGGTTTCTCTTTATTTGCCAAATTATCTGCCAAGCTTGATCCAGAAATAACCAGCATTTGGCCGGCGACTGCACAAATCTTCACTTGTTATAGGTTGTGAAATTCCCTGGAAACGACTGTGTTTTGTCTCCTTTTGCCCAATTATCTCCTAGTTCTTTCCATCGACTTTACCTCTTTCTCTATTTTATTTGTTTTGTCTGTTGCCTTTTTCTTTCAATCTTTACTTCCTGCCACCCTCATGAGCTCTCATCCCTCCTTCTTCTTTCCCTCTTCCTCCTCTTCCTTTGTCATCCTCTGACTATCTAATTCCTCCCTGCTGTCTTGCACCGACTCTCCTCCTCATCCTGTCTGCCGCCAACTCTATTTTCACTCTTAATCTACTTCCATCCACTCGTTTCACCCCCCTCTTATGTCTGCAACTTCTCTTCTCTCCCCCTATCTTCTTTTCACAGGAGGAGATGGACACTCGGCCAAAAGTGTCTTCTCTGCTCAGTCGCCTGGCCAACTACACCAACCTGACGCAGGGTGCCAAGGAACACGAAGAGGCCGAGAACATCGGCGAGAAGAAGAAACCAAGAAAGGTATAGCGGACCTGTCCCGGAGTCATTCCAGCTGCAATAAAGAACGAGGTCAATAATCCGTCAAACGTGTAGTTTCCTACACAACAGCAATGCAGAGGAGTTGGAAGTGTGCAGCCTCCTGCCTGCAGCTCTTCATCTAACAGCTCACTGTGGCCCATTACTTCATGCTATTACTCAAACTGATTCGCTGTCAAATGATATTGAAAATGAACGCGGCAGGACTAAACTTAGCCACATATTTATTTCCCTGTGATTGCTTCACCTCAACAGCCACTCTGTTTATCGACAGTTAAATGTGAGCGAGCAGCTGAGGGAAATGTTGTATATGCAGTTAAATTAATGAACAGTTCAGTGAGACCGATTAAGACGTAAAAACAATCATACAGAATTAAATACACAATATCCTAACTAGATCACTGAATCCTCACGTCACTTACTAGAATCTATCCTGTTTGAATTAACTGCAGGACTTTGATTCCCACAGATTGTGTACTGGATATACATTATATCTAATGTACTTTGTCTTGTGACGTTATTGCCTTAGTCATAACTCCGATCATGATGATGGTTATGATTATAGTGTCAGAGCCACAAAGTTATATTACAGAATAACAGCAGAAAGGTCTTACATTGCGTGCACTTTGGTTCCTTTGAAAAAAATAACACATAGAAACATAGTAGAAGAAAATTAGCTCCGTCCGTCTTTTTGAACATGTGCTCATTGAGTCTTTGTCCCAGACGCACGATATCTTTCCCTTACTCAGCGTCTGCAACTGAAAGCAGAGCAGGACGTGACCCTGGTCTGCACTGCAATCCTTGCTGATAAGGAGCCGCCTGCCATTGATAAGACACACTGTTGTGGTGGTTCTGCAGGATTGGAGACATTTTTTTAACAAATGGTTCGGATAGTTGAACTGAAACATCACTTAAGTTCCTCTGTAGCACCTCACTGTGTCCAGTGGGAGCTTTAACGTCAGCAGTGTGTTTATTTGTTTACAAAGATGAAAAACAGATATAATTCAAAAGGAGGATATCCAAATGAAAACACTGTTGTATGTTGTTGCTAACAATCAGATGATTGTTTCCTCTACCTACTTCACGTCCCCTCCAGTCGCCACAGATGGGGACGTTCATGGGCGTTTACCTGCCGTGCCTGCAGAACATCTTCGGTGTGATCTTGTTCCTGCGGTTGACCTGGGTGGTTGGAACCGCCGGGGTGCTGCAGGGCCTTTGCATTGTCTTCATCTGCTGTTGCTGTGTGAGTACTTGAGTGTGAATCCATGTCGGTAGACTGTTACTCTGTTTTCCAGACAAGCTAAATCCCATCTTTCTGTCACCCTGCAGACGTTGTTGACTGCGATATCGATGAGTGCGATTGCCACTAATGGAGTTGTTCCAGGTATTCCTTCACTTGTCCTGCTTATCTCGTCATTCCGGCCTCACTCATTGTTTAGATGACACTATAACGATCACTTCTGGTTCCATATGACGTCACCCGGGCAGGATGGCAACGCCCTCAACTGTGAGGTTGGATAGGTGTCCTCCATCAGTACATACAGTTTATTGTAGGTTAAGGGTTGTCAAAGGTTGAAATAAAACTGATGTGGATTCAGATAACTGAGACACACCTGTAAGCTGTATCACAGCCGAGCAGGTGGGTACACCGACGTTAATCAATACGTGGCTCGCGCTGCAGCTTTAGGCAGCAGCCTCGTACGGTCATGTGACTGCTCCGACGGGAGCTTGAAGACAATAGTGATGCAACATCTGTGACCATGTGTGTGTTTTTCTAATGAGTGTTATCTCTGTTTGTCCCGTCTCTTCCTCTTTCTACCTCTCCCTCTGTCTGTACACACATTGAAATCCCAGGATGTTTATCCGCCATTGACTTTGCCTTTCACTGGAATGCCTCTAGACAACAATCCCAAATGTCAAAGTAGTGTGATATTTCCACTAGCATGTGACATTTTCAATAATTGAATGTAGAATGAAAACATAGCAGAATAATGTCTAACATGCCTCATTCATTTCATGCTGTTTTTCTCACCTCCAAACTTTACCACCATCTAATCTCAGATGACAGTTTATATTGTGTCTGTAGTTCACTGGGGTTAATGTAGAGGGGTGTTTGGCTGCCCAAAAACATCTCAGCAGTGGAGACAGCTCAGTGTCGTTGGATACGCTTCTTACTAACGACAAAGCCTGAAGTTGTTCTGTCATAAACACTTTTATCCTCCGAGGTGTTTTATCAAAAGGACAAGCACAGCTTCTTACAATCACTTGTGAACTTGTAGTAATTCTTACTGTAAGATTCATCCATATAATCTGTTTTTATTTGGTTCAAATTGTATCATCAAATCTTGCTGTTTGTTTGAGCTCACTTGGAGTACGAGGAGGGGAAGGTGCAGACGGGAGTGGTCAACATAAATGCGCCGACCTTATTTTTTTCCTTGCCATTTGTCCGACAGCAGGATTACATAAAAGAAACCACCAGGACGATTTTCACGAAGCTTGTTGGAGGGGTGCAGCACGGGCCAAGGACAGACACATTCAATTTTGTGGCAAATCCATTTAACATTGGAACAAAAATGCTTCTTTCACACAGACCTTGGCAGGAGGTTGTACTCTCCTGGCGCACTGGATTATATCTTTCAGTCATGTGTCTCTTGAGAACTATAACTGCACTCTGAGAGCTCAACCCTCCAAATCCAGTGTAAGAAGTAGAATGCATCTGCCCCAAAATGTCCTGGGTTCTCTCTTGACCCATGCTTCATCCCCCCCAACAAGTTCAGTGACAATCAGTTTTTGCGTAATCCTGCTAACAGACAAACAGAAACAAACACAAAGTAAAATGTAACCTCCTTGGCGCAGATAAATCTATTAATCTGCAGGGTGGCCTTGCATGTTTTAAAACAATGTCCATGCTGTTGTCAGCATTGGACCAGCTTCCACTCGCTGTGGTCATTCCTCCTGTCCGTTACCTGAAGAGATCCCCTCCCAATGGGACTTCAGTGTGCACACAGTACTTCAAGTGAGGCAAAAACAATTAAATACCTATTTGACCAATCCTCTGTTTTCTTTCTCCAATGTGTAGAACAGTATGCTTATTTCTACAAGCATCGAATGACTTCTCATCAGCTGTCCTCTTTTCTCTCTTATCCTCTTAACATCATTATGTTACTAACTGTCTCTTTCTCTTGATGTCCCATCTGCTCTTCTCATGTCCATCAACTCTCTATTCATCTTCATCTGTATGTTCCCTTTCTCCTTTACTCTTTTACCATTCTTCTTTTCTGTCCCTCTCTCTCTCTCTGCCCCTTTTCTACTTCTTCTAACCCTAATGTGCAACCTGCCCTGCCCTCTCTCCTGCTCCCTCGCTCTCCAGCCGGAGGATCTTACTTCATGATCAGTCGCTCTCTGGGTCCAGAGTTTGGGGGTGCAGTGGGCCTGTGTTTCTACTTGGGCACCACCTTCGCTGGAGCAATGTACATCCTCGGAGCCATCGAGATACTTCTGGTAGGTTTTGGCTTCATTAGAACCTTTCACACACAGCCATGCTTAAGCACATATTTGGTTCCTCCTGTGATACCCCCCCTCCCCGCTGACATATCAACAGAATTAAGTGCACCAGCAGACTTTAAGTACCACTTGTGCCAGCAGAGGCCGCTGTTGCTCAGCATATGTTACATTGTTACTTTTATTATCTGCAATTTGTACAATTTCTTGACAATCAAAGGGGAATTTGATTTAAGTGAATAAGCATGGGGGGGGTCTTTGTTACATTAATGCATACTCATATTTAAATTCATCATCGACTGTTTCCTTCTCTCACTCTGATTCTCCTCTCCTCGTCCAGATGTACATCGCACCTGAAGCGGCCATCTTTACCTCCAAGGGGCTTGAAGGTGAAGCGGCAGCCATGTTGAACAACATGCGCGTCTACGGCTCCATCTTTCTCCTCTTGATGTCCTTGCTGGTCTTTGTGGGTGTGAAGTACGTCAACAAACTTGCCTCCATCTTCCTGGCCTGCGTTATTGTCTCCATCGTTTCCATCTACATCGGAGCGCTGGTCTCCGCCTTCAAGCCGCCAAATTTCCCGTAGGTGTCATGATTGTTTCCCAAAAGATGACTGGTCCTTTAACGGTCACAGTTTTGTCTGACCAGTCGGCTTCTGTCCGCAGGGTGTGTATGCTTGGGAATAGAACTATTAACGGCCACGATCTCGTGGACAACCATTGTGCTAAAACCATCCGGCAGCCGATCAAAGAGCAAGTGGAGCGAGAGGACAACAACTCCACCTTCACCAATGGCGGGTGCAAGAGTTCATTCATTGATATTCACTTATTGATAATAGGATTATGAGGAGTATGAATGTATCCCAGCATGCAATGAGTGACAGGCAGGGAAGTACGTTACACAGTCCCAAACTCTCACCTGAACTCCTCACTTACACCGATTGAGTTTAACGTGCATTAAATCCTCCCTTTTCTTTTCAATAGAGAACGGCACCGTGGCCCCGACCTTTGACCCTGGCCAGATCCCTACTCTGGTGGAGAAGACTACATATCTATGGAGCCGCTTTTGTCAGGGCACAGAACTCAACGCCTCTTGTGACGACTACTTCATTTACAACAATTTTTCACAGATCGATGGGATTCCCGGTCTGGCCAGTGGGATCATTACTGGTAATGTGTGTGTGTGTAATAATATGATATTGTGAGGGAAGCCAGATAGAAGCTCTCTGAAACCCTTTTATTTCATCACCTCCTTGCAGAGAACTTGTGGAGCTCCTACCTCAGCAAAGGGGACGTAGTGGAGAAAGGCTCCATTAGCTCCTCTCAGGCTGCACCACCAGCATCCACTCAGCATCCTTATGTGTTCGCAGACATCACCACCTCCTTCACACTGCTGGTGGGCATCTTCTTCCCCTCTGTCACAGGTAAAGACGGTATTGTTTTCTGTCTATTCCTCTTATCTCAGCTAGATCCAGGGCACCGGGGTTGTGCATGCTCTTTCACTGATATGGCTTATTAAGACAATTAATGGAATGGAGCCATCGTTAACGTAAGGGCCGGCCGTTCTGAATGACAGACAAACCAGCAGATGTGGGTGAAGTATAACCTCCCTGTATTCCTGTTTCTTGTCTTCATCAGGAATCATGGCTGGTTCTAACCGGTCGGGGGATCTGAAAGATGCCCAGCGCTCCATCCCCATTGGAACCATCCTCGCCATCCTCACCACCTCCATCATCTGTATCCTTTCTAATGTAACAAGACAGGCTCATTAGAAAACAACCCGAAAGCACATTTCACACATTTTGTCTGAATCAATCCAATAAAACTTGAGGAAATATGTTGTTTTGGAGCAACTATAAAGTCACTTTAAAGATCATTGTGAGTTTGTAGGTTGAGTTTCTCTTTAATAAGATAAAAAGTTTGTTGTGCAGTACCAAGAGAATGTATTTCTGATTTTCCTGAGTGCTGTCTGTCCAGACCTGAGCATCGTTGTTCTGTTTGGAGCCTGCGTTGACGGGGTGGTCCTCCGAGACAAGTCAGTGTCCGTGTGATGTCTTTGATCTCTGAGCTCTGTTGAAAGAACATCTGAGTACATGTAGTTGTTTTCTTCCCCCAGGTTTGGAGACTCTGTTAAGGGGAATCTGGTGGTTGGAACTCTGGCTTGGCCGACTCCCTGGGTCATCGTGGTTGGATCTTTCTTCTCCACATGTGGCGCCGGCCTCCAGTCACTGACCGGCGCCCCACGACTACTGCAGGCCATCGCCAAGGACAACATCATCCCCTTCCTCAGGGTTGGAACAGCATATATACATTTCTGACACAGGGACCAAAAGTTTGCTTCCTCCTACTTGTTTGAGATACTTTATTGTCTGTAGTTTTTAACACATGAACTGAACTTAGTGGCACTTGATTTTCTGCATAATCCACAAAAGAATCTATTTTAATATTTAACTTTAGATAGTCTCCAAATTACTTTTTTAGAAATCTTATCGTGTAATTTTTAAAAAGCGTCCTGTGAACAAGGTGCACCTGTTAACATTACTTTCCCTGCCTTTGTCTGTGTGTTTGTGCGGCAGGTGTTTGGCCATGGGAAAGCTAACGGCGAGCCGACCTGGGCCCTGCTGCTGACTGCCCTGATAGCTGAGCTGGGGATTCTCATTGCCTCTCTGGACCTGGTGGCTCCCATCCTGACAATGTAAGATTTTAAAACTCACTCCCTGTTGTCCTTTTCTTTCAAGATCTTCAGTTCTAATCACTCCCCTGTCTGTCCAGGTTCTTCTTGATGTGTTATCTGTTCGTGAACCTGGCCTGTGCCCTCCAGACCCTCCTGAGGACGCCCAACTGGAGGCCGCGCTTTTCCTACTACCACTGGTACTACCACCAACACACACATTCACACACATCCACATATGAACACACACACTGATCAGTGCTTGTCTGTGTCCAGGACCTTGTCGTTTTTGGGAATGACCATCTGCCTGGCGCTCATGTTCATCTCCTCTTGGTACTACGCAATCGTTGCTATAGTGATTGCAGGCATGATCTACAAGTACATTGAGTACCACGGGTATGTTGCCATGGAAATGTAGTCCCCCAACATGTGTAAAAGTCTCCTCCTTTTAATGTTTCCTGCATGTTGAAAATGTACTTGTGGTGGTGGTGGGTGATGCAGCGAGTGACGGCTTGACCAGAGTCGGTCCTGACCTGTCAGGGGCCCTGAGCAAGATGATGACTGCCTAACACTCTGTGTCTTTATCCATATCAATACTCTGCTAGTATTGGGTGGAAGGACAATACATTTGAACAGAATTGATATTGCTATTATTGAAGAGATAAATGGAGGACGGCCTGTGTATGTGCTGAGTTGTGAATGTGAGGCAGATAATTCATCCTGCTACTCTCCATAGCAGTACTGATGAGGTCAGACCTTAAAACTTGAGCCACACTCCTTCACATGCTGCTAAAGTTCTACAGGTCTGGTTGCACTGTAAAATGACGATTATACGTCTTGTGCGCCGGCTGCTTACATAGATCTGTTGATTGGAAACGTATGTATCACAACATAACGTCTTCATGTGTTCCATGTATCTGTGTGTATCAGAGCAGAGAAAGAGTGGGGGGATGGGATCCGGGGTCTCTCACTCAGTGCTGCCCGGTTTGCCCTCTTGAGGTTGGAAGAGGGACCCCCACACACCAAAAACTGGAGGTACGGAAGAGCTTTGTTTTCACTTCATTCATTCACATATGAATTATTACTACTGTTTATATTTCTGACCCACACGTCGACCTCAACATACATGCCATTTTTAAAATTGTGCTTAACAGCAGCAGATACGCCTTTACAGTATATATTCTTCGAAGGTTTATAATCTGAAATGAAAAATGCAGAATTCAAGATTCTACTGTTTCTGTAGAAAGTCTGTTCACACTAAACATTTGTTATTATTTTACACCTCCATTAACACACCAACCTGCTCGTCCTCTCTCCTCCAGGCCACAGCTGTTGGTCCTGCTAAAACTGGATGAAGACGCTCACGTCAAGTCTCCTCGCCTGCTGACGTTTGCCAGCCAGCTAAAGGCGGGAAAGGGTCTGACCATCGTTGGAACGGTTGTCCCTGGTAACTTCCTACAAAGCTACGGAGAGGCTCTCGCTGCCGAACAGGTGGGCACATAAACCTTTGTACAAATGGTTGATGGCCAATACAGGAAGAAGTTGAGTGATCTGAAGCTGGTTGACTTCTCAAGTTTACAGCCTGCTCGTTGTATTTTTGCAGACTCTGAAGCACCTGATGGACAAGGAGCGTGTGAAGGGCTTCTACCAATGTATTGTAGCGCAGAAGCCGCGTGATGGAATCAGCCACATGATCCAGTCCAGCGGCCTGGGTGGGATGAAACCCAACACGGTGGTGATGGGCTGGCCTCACGCCTGGAGGCAGAGCGAGGACCCGCAGTCCTGGAAGACCTTCATCAGTGAGTCCACGAGGAACTTTAAGTTCTTATATTTGAAGATAAGACATAGAGAAATTTGTCCTCATCTCATGATTTCAGATTTTGTCACACAGTTAGCAGGCTAACAGCCCCCCTGTCCTGCCTGCAGACACAGTTCGGGTGACCACAGCAGCCCATCTCGCCCTGCTGGTGCCCAAAAACATCTCTTTGTTCCCCAGCAACAGTGAGCCCTGCACAGAGGGCTACATCGATGTCTGGTGGATTGTCCATGACGGCGGGATGCTAATGCTGCTGCCCTTCCTGCTGCGACAACACAAGGTCTCCTACCTTTCTGTATTTTAACAGCACATTCTGAAATGTCTGTAAAGCTCATGCATTAAGAATATTGACCCACATGCCATATTGGACTTCTCGCCAGGTGTGGCGTAAGTGTGGGATGCGAATCTTCACTGTGGCTCAGATGGAAGATAATTCCATCCAGATGAAGAAGGACCTGGCCACCTTCCTCTATCACCTACGCATCGAGGCTGAAGTGGAAGTAGTTGAGATGGTGTGGTGCTCAGTTTTATCATGACCTGGACTAGAAATGATCTGTTCTCCTGCCCTACTAAAGAATCAGCATTGGTTCTCTGTTTTGTGAATGTGTCTCTCTGTCCTCCTCAGCATGACAGTGACATCAGCGCCTACACCTATGAGAGGACCCTGATGATGGAGCAGAGGTCTCAGATGCTCAGACAGATGCGACTGTCGAAATCAGACCGGGAGAAAGAGGTACTCTTACGACAAATGTTGTGGTGCAGCCAAATTACACACCTGTTGGATTATTCTTCGTGTCGCTCAATTCTCAGAGGAGTTCTATTTATGAGCCAGGGTGGGATCATGCTTGACATTTGTGTGTACGATTTTAGTGACACACATCGTGTACCAGGTGGGAACGTACAGCTGTCCACTTGAATCTGACTTCCGTTAGAGCTGATCCTGAAGGATTGTTTTTGTATTTCCCCTGAAAGCAAAATGCATTAAAAAAAGAACAATATATAACATTCATTACAGCTATATAACAAGGACACGTTGCACCCAGGATACAAGTTACCAACAGCACTAAGCAATGAGCAGCATCTCTCGTACAGCTTTAATATTTCATTCCGTGTGATCTCCTTTCTCCACTGTCTTCAGCGCGTACGGTGGAGTTTTGATGATGTAAGTTTACTAGTCACGTAGTAAGTAGTAGAGCATCAGCTGTTTCAAGTAGATCAGTTTAGAGATGTTGTTGAGGTGGACGCACTGTTCTGGCAAATAGCTTTCCTCAAGATCAGCGAATACCGCTGAGGTCCCTCAAGTGAGTCCTTCAGGAATTCATCTAAAAGAAGCAGCAACATGTGAAAGTGTTGTTATCTGAAGGATTTAGTTACATATAAAGTTAGCATGTGGTGACCTGGACCAAACAGGTTCATCTTCACTGTCAAAACTGTCACCGTTCCAAATTCGCTGACTTAACGCCTCCTCCTGACAAGGCGAAAGATGTACGCTGATCTTGGCAAGAAAAAGTCTTGAGCCTTGCTGGTGAACTATTGAGATGTTAAGTGACAGCCAGGCAGAAGCTCTGCTGTTGTCCAAGACCCCAGATGTCTTGGATCAGGTCTCGTTCACTGTGTAGGAAACTCCTCCTGAACGCTATAGTCACCTTGTAGTCATCCAACAGTGCTTCTGCTTCTGAGTAGTCGCAACCTTTGTCTTGTGTTAGAAGGTTAGGTGACCATATATTGTCTGTAGGTGTATCTCTCCCCCAGGATCAGGACTACTGGAGTCAACACCTCCAACACCTGCAAAGGAAACGGAGACAGTCAGGTACAGAGAGAGAGAGACAGAGAGACACAAGTTCTGAGTTGGGGAAGGGAGAGCAGCGATATAGAAGAGAGGCATCGGATTAGATGGGAAAGCAGGTTGAAATAGTTATGACATGACAAAGCATGTGTGTGTGTCCTCCTAATGACTCAGGCTCAGCTAGTGAAGGACCGTAACTCCATGCTGCGCCTGACTAGCATCGGCTCGGACGAAGAGGATGATACAGACGGCGGGGAGCGAGACAGGCCTGCAAGTGGCGGCGGGAGCTCCGAGCATCATCGCCGTGTCCAGATGACCTGGACCAAAGAGAAGAGCTCACTGTATCGGGCCACACACTCCGGCTGCTCCACACCTGAGGGCTTCAGAGACATGCTCAGCATCAGACCGTACGTAGAATCAAGTTCTCTCTGATAAACTCACAGCTCAGACGTTGATAAGACGGATGAATAAACGGATCCTTTATCCCTTCAGGGACCATTCCAATGTCAGAAGGATGCACACTGCTGTCAAGCTCAATGAGGTCATTGTCAACAAATCCCATGATGCCAAGGTTGTCCTGCTCAACATGCCAGGACCCCCCAGGAACCCAGATGGAGACGAGAACTGTATCCTTAACCCAGACGTGTTCCACTGATCTTTGATCGTTAACTCACTTCTGAATCGTTTTCTTTTTTAAGAGTCACAGTAAGTTGGCTAACAATTCTGGTTCCTTGACTCATTGCCCAGACATGGAGTTCCTGGAGGTTCTAACAGAAGGACTGGAGCGTGTCCTGCTGGTCAGAGGTGGAGGAAGTGAAGTCATAACCATCTACTCCTGATTCGACAAACTCAAAATCCAGCCTTTAAAGAAGCAGCCCACCAAACAGACATGAGAGGTGGTGGGTCTGTGAGCTCTGGGGGCGTGGGCCCAGAGAGAGACAGTCGTTAGCTGCAGTGCCAGTCATCACGCCCAACACCAGTGCTTTCCTTTCATCTTTACACTTTTGTGTCATGACAGGGGTTTCCATTTCACTTACGCCAAGCCACAAAAAAAACCACCATTTCACGAACGAGCAAAAACTATTTGATAATGTTTGTGTGAGTCACTTGAAGGTACGTTGGTTTGTTGCAGAAGGGACCATCGTTGACTTATGAGCGAGTGCGTCTACGGTGATGGACCGCTGATCAATAATCAAATATAGGGTGCGAGGCGCTGTGACGTGTCCAGAAACAGAGCAGTCGTTACTCTGACGAGACTCAGGGTTGCTTTTTATACAACAGTATGGAAGCAAATGTGAATGTGTGAGTGTTTTTTTTTGTCTTCTGTTTCTTGAAGACAGTAAAGGTAATTCCAATACAACGTAACACTGAAGCAAAGGAAGTGAGGAGTCTCGTTTTAAACTTTTTGGCTGGTACATTTAAGGAAATCTGTACTTTTGTGTTGTCTCCTGACTTGAAAGAAATCGAAGCAGATAAAAGGAAGAGTATTACCAGTTTATTGCATATCAATAGATCTCTCCTGTCTTCTCATATCTGCCAATTCGAGTCGCATTTGCACAAACTACAATTTGTTTTATCAATGAAGTTCAAAGTGGACTGACACTGAATTATTTTTTAAGTCTTCTGTTTGTCTGAATTTGTTGTGTTTTAGAATCTCCTCTCCTGGATGGAACATAAACACAATCATGGTAAATCACAATCTTTAAGTTAAACTTGTGAGTTAGAAAGACACAATTTATAAGAGGTCTTAACTTCACCTTTAGATTATAATTTGGACTCATCCATCCGTCTGTTGACTGACTTTAGGGACTCAGGAGGTGATGGGCAAATCATCTCTTGAACTGACTCAATATTTCCTCATTTTTACTCGGTTAAACTATGACTACTAATATCATGTTTCATTTCTTAGCATTGTCACTCCCAACTGACGGAAATGTTAAGTTACAATTTGTCTTGTCACAGTTTTATAAAAAAAAATATCTAATTTTTATTTATCAGAATTTTTCTTATTTCTTAATTCTTATGTTTTTTCAAACTTTTTAATTTCTCATTTTTTACTTCCTATGATTTTCAATTACAACGCACATTCTCAGTTCAATTGTATCTTAACTGTTTTTCTTTTTCATAACAGAAATGAGCCCCCAAACTCCTTGATGTGATTAAAAGAAACTATTTGCCAAGTGATGAGTATTTTAATCAACAGTCCAGCACCAGCAGTCTGCTGTCAGCTCTGTGATTGGAATAGCACGATGCCTTTACTGACTCAAAGAGGCCGCCGGGCTTTACATACTTTATTATAGATGTCAAATGAGGAAAATAATGGAACATTTGAGAAAGTTATCACTGACCCGTATTTGGACTGCATGTGAGTAGGTGGGTAAGAATGCTGGAGTAAATGGGAGCAGCTTGAGTATGCATGTGAAAGTGAGATCGTTGTTGTGAAGGTCTTGGAAAAAGGGAGGAATTTGGAAACCGTGAACGACTTTGATGACTGATTCACAGAGTTCAGACACACTGGACCACAATCCACTGCACTGCATGCTGTTGTGTGTGCGTGTGTGACGGCGTATGAGGATTCTATTTCCTCCTGATAATATTGACTGCTGTGTGTTGTGTGAACTGGAGCCCTGAAACTGTCAATCTCACTGTACATCTAAAGTAAACCTGCTGACATCCTACATGTGTGTGAATGAATGTGAGCCTGTTGCCAAGGTGATAAGCCGTAAACTACAGGTGTTACCACTCTATCGCTTTCTTACTTTATTCCTTTTTTTACAGTTGTTACAATGCAGGGATTCTTTTATGTTCATCGTTATTTCATACACATTGTTTTCTTGCCTGTACAGAAAGACAAAGATCCCAGGTTTTATCTCTTTTTTTTAAATTACATTAATATAAAAATAAATCATGAAAACCTCACTTGAAAAAACATCGGACTAAATAAAGCATTTTTGGAAAAAAAAACTTACAAGATCAGATCTCTTTATTTTATTGACATGGTACGTCTGTTGTTGACTGAACACCTGATAGAGGAAGATGATGTTAGTGCACAATCTATTAAGACTATCTATACTTCCAATAAAAATATAGGTAATTTTCACTAAGGTAATTCTAATTACCTTCGTGACAATTTATCTAAATCTAAATTATCAAACGGTCAATGATGGACAAAGGGCATGTTACAAGCTGGGGAGTAATAAAGTCCATTGTCATTGCAGTTTCTGTGTTTCTTGTGGATTATTCTTTTTTAAAGACAAACAAGAAAACAGAAGAAACAAGTTTAAACTAACTAGCGAAGAAAACAAATATATTCAATAAATATTCAGAAATGTTTACATTCAACCACATTTTTCAGTGCACCCAAACGTCGCGCTCTAACGTGATGAGGTCATTTCCACTTGTACGTACAATCCGGAAGCCGGCCCGGTGCCATGTTGTGATATTTGAGGAAATCAATTCTGGGCGAAGTTCACTCGCGAAAGTGGAATAAAAACTTAATATAAATCAGATTTCGAAGGTGAACATGGAGGTAAGAGTAGTTCGAGGCTTTTGACACAATAAAAACACCACTTTTGTCTTTACATCTTCATACATGATGACACGATCTTTGGTTGTCACAAACACAACAGTGATGGTCTTGTAATGAGCAGATCACCTGACTCATAATTCATTAATTTAAATTCAACTAATTTATCTGGCCTTAAAGAGATTGTCAACGCTCTAAATTACATCTTGAGTTTTATTAATTTGTATTGTAGGTTAATCCTACACAGCGGTAAAGCTAAGTCTTCACCGCCTTTGCGAAATTAAAGACGTCGTTCAATATCTTTCCACAAGTCTGATTGTTTATCCGCTCTTAAAATACTTAATTCAAAGGTTTAACCTAATTATATATAACTGGCTTCAGTAACTTATTACAACGCTAACTAGGGGATTGAGTTGGACGGAACCACTGTGAGCAAGGTGCGGGTAAGATCAGCTGTCAGGTTGCAGTTCACGCTGAACGATCATTCTGTTCTGTTCGTTAACAATTAGCCTCATCCAGGACACAGTGTTGTGTATTTTGCAGGTATATTCCATCATCATACATATTTTACTCCGGCGAAAGTTATCAGTTGTGACGAGGTAGCTAAATCCTCTGTCCGTTGGAATTACGTCCTGAAACACATGCAGGCAGCTTCCGGTCTTGGCTCACAAAATTCAACCTGTATTCAACAACTCCGTATAATCGTTAGAGATTTTTCAGCCTGAGAAGTACAGTATTCAGTAAATGTTTGTGTACTTAAATGTCGTTTGTCTGCAGATGGCAGCAACTCGTATCATTAGTAGGCCTAATGTCTAAAGATGCCAATAATCGTCCTCAATCCTATCAATCAGTATACTGTAACGCTATACTTCTACTTTCTAATGATGAATAGCATTATTACTCCTTGTTTGATTCAAGGGCAGTCAGTTCGTATTCCCACCCCACCTCTCCTCCCCGGCAGATGTTACTGCCTTGTATAATATCAAATATCAAATGTTGGCTTAGATTTCCCCGCTGTGGGACGAATAAAGGCTTTCTAATCCAACCTAATCTAAAATGCTTTTATTCTGAAACATCGGACGCTTTATTTCCGGTGTGGTGATAGTGTAGCTCACACTACCACCCTTCGTATCCCTGCCATTATTCCATCCGTGGTTCGGGATCGATTGAGCAGCCTGAGCCGTGCCAAAACGGGGGTTCGGTTAGTCTACCTTCATTGACACCTTGGATACGACGGTCGTTTTGTTTTCCAGACCTGCCAAGCAGCATTGAGGGCTCGCCGGTATAAATGTGTGTCTCCTCAGCGTTGTCGGATCATTTCTGCTATTAGGTCAATGATACCTTTAATGATCGACAGCCAAGTGGGCGCCAGACTGGCTGTAACGTGAAGTCTACCGCAGCCTTGCGTCAATTCCGGCTAAAGCTAAACCGTGGTAGGACGAGTCAGCAAGACGTGGAGCAGCCACGTTACCTCGGTAGCTAGCCAGCCACCGGACAGGTTATTTTTGGCACGGTTTCTGGCTTACACATGCTCCGTTTCAGTTGTGTGAGACAAGCCAACATATGGACAAACGCTGCCACACTCCCACATGACGTAGACATTAGTAGACATTTGCTTGACTCCGTATTTTGTGTTTGACAGACTAGCTAACCTGTATGAAAGGACGGTACCACACATTGTCGGGCAAAGCTAAGCTAGGGGGATTTCGGGTTTATTGAGCAACGTCTCGTTTAATTGAAGAGGGGCCTCATAGCTCTTATATGAGGCCCACTTGAAAAGATGGACCTGAATTTTTATTCGGACCTAACGGACGGCACCGGGCAGCACGACGGTGACCCCGAGTTCTTGGATCCGCAGTCTTTCAATGGATTTGACTCTGACAACAAGGTGACTCCTCTAACAAACACAGTATTAGGTCTCTGCATAGGAGAGCAATGTATCATCCATCCAGCGGCCATTGAACGCAGATGTCTATGAGTTTAAGAGGCTGCATGAGGTTTGGTGTTATCCCTGTTTTGATTTGGGTAATGTTGCAAGAGATCTATAAGGAAACCCTTTTCCTAACCCTTGCACCTGAATGTTTCAGTTCCCTGGAGGCAGTGACAACTACCTGACCATTTCTGGGTCCAGCCATCCTTTCCTCACCCCTTCAGAGGTAGGCCTTCTTTCATCATGTGGCTCTCTGTTTATTGCTAGGTGTCCTAAAATAATATCAATATACAGAATAATATATTATCAATTTTAAGAACCTACAATTGATACAATGTCTGTTCTAGCTTTATATTTCAGTGGATGATAGTCGGCTGTTCAATCACCTGTCTTAGCTTCGCCTGGCAGAATGATCTGTTATACAGTGTAATGTCACTGCTTTGACATTTAAGAAATAGTACTAACCTTCTCTGAGCTCATTATCGTCTTCCTAATCCTCCAAATTGTTTGACATCCTTTACAATGTTTGTCTTCTTTCGCTCCTCACCTTCACAATCTGCCTCCTTTTGTTTCAATCATTAACCATCTCTTCTTCCCGCCTTCCCTCCAGACCTTCCACACTCCCAGTCTCGATGAAGAGTTTGAGATCCCTCCCATTTCGCTGGACCCAGATTCGTCTCTCACCGTGTCAGATGTGGTGTCTCATTTCGGGGAGCTGTCTGACAGCGGCCCCCCTGACAGCGTGGTGGTACCCGGGAATGCCGTGGTTGAGGGGGATGACCCCTCCTTCGCCTCCACTTTTGTCAACACGCCCTCACAGGGACTGGAGCACCTGAGTCTGGGAGTCATCAACCAGTCAGGAAGTGCTCTGCTGGGGTCCTCGCTTGGGATGGTGAGTATTACAGGACATGTCTTAAAGTTCTCTGTTGGACACTTATGTTGAATAATATTCATGTTTTGCTTCGTGCTTCAGGATCTCGGTCATCCCATTGGCTCTCAGTTCAGCAGCTCATCTCCTGTGACCATAGATGTACCACTGGGTGACATGAGCCAAGGCTTGCTGGGTTCCAACCAGCTGACCACCATCGATCATTCAGAGCTCAATGCTCAGCTGGGGCTCGGTTTAGGAGGCGGGAATATGTTACAACGCCCCCAGTCACCGGAAAACCCTCTGTCAGCCACGGCGTCGCCTACCAGCTCGTTACAGGACGATGACATGGATGACTTCAGAAGGGTGAGACATGAGAGACCCCCCCCCTTCCAAATATTTAGCAGTATTTTTCAGGAAGTGCTTATAACCTCTTTGTGAGCCACAATAGCTTCACAATAGAAGCAAAGAAAACAAACAATCAATTACAACATCGTTCTTATTCCCTCCCATCAGAGCGTCCTCGTGGAATCTCCGGTCTCTCAGGCCTTCTCTCCCGGAGTTCTCTCCCTCGATCCGTCTCTAGCCGAGTCCCCGCTGTCTGCGCCAGCCTCCAGTGTCTCTCCCATCATTGTACGGAAGGGAGGAGCAGGTGGAGGGAAGAAAGGGAAGAAGAAGAAAGACCCCAACGAGCCTCAGAAACCTGTGTCGGCCTACGCTTTGTTCTTTAGGGACACGCAGGCCGCTATTAAGGGACAAAATCCCAACGCTACATTTGGAGAGGTTTCCAAGATCGTGGCCTCGATGTGGGACAGCTTGGGGGAGGAGCAGAAACAGGTATGAGGGGGAACTCCTGCCAGGGTGATTACAGAATGATCTACTCTGAGAGATACTCGTAGATAATTTGAACTTTTCTTAGGTTTACAAGAGGAAAAATGAAGCTGCCAAGAAGGATTATTTGAAAGCGCTTGCAGAATACAGATCCAACCAGCTATCTCAGGTGAGTGCATTGTCAATGCAAATGCATTGACAAGTTCACAACAATCACCTGTCATTGTCAGCAGTGTTGCTCTCACAAGCAGAACGACACTGGATGATGTGTTTTTACATGATCATCTCTTGTACGTCTTCACTCGGTCCCCCTTTCTCTTCAGGCACCTATTGAAGTCATGGACACCGCTCCATCACCACCCCCTCCAATTCCGTCTCCAGCTCTGACTGCCATGCATGTCGCTTCCACAGCCCCTCGCCCCACCAGGTCCCAGCAGTACAACCCAGAGGAGAACACCATCACTAACATCTGTACCTCCAACATCATCCTGGACCTGCCTCAGGTCACCACGCGCTCCCGGACAGGCGCCATCAAACCTCAACCTCCACCCATCCCTGTCCCCCAAAACCCGCCCACTGTCACGAAGATCATCATCAAGCAGACACAGCTGCCCTCTGGTGCCGTGACAGTCACTGCAACGGCTGCTTCGTCACCACGACAACCGCCGCCGCTGCAGCAGATGCAGAGCACCCCACCTCCACCCCGGTTGCAGCAGATGGTTCACGCCCAAGCTCCTCCTCCACTGCAGGCCAAACCTCGAGGAGGAGGCATAGCCGCCGCAACAGCGCCACCTCCGCTGCAGATCAAGGTGGTCCCACCTTCCCGCCAGTCTGATTCCAGCAAGCAAATCATCGTGACTTCCGCTGGTGAAATGCCTTTGTCCCTGTCCTCGGACGTGACGATGGAGGTGGGACAGTCGGCCGCTGTGGTTACAAGAGGAGAAGTCATGGTGGAGGCGGAGGAGGGGGTAAGCTCAGCAAGACGAACTTTAACTACATATATGATTGGTATGGTAACAGTTAAACCTGCGCGACTGTCAGATGTAAGTAAGTTGTTCTGAAGTATAAATACTTCAATGTTTTTCTCGCTGTGTCCGTCAGATGCAGGTGGAGGTGAATGTCGCCCCCGGGCCGAGGATGACCCCCACTGCCAGCCTCACCATTTGTGTGCGTGCAGGCTGCACCAACCCGGCGGTAGAAAGCAAAGACTGGGACAAAGAGTACTGTAGTAATGAGTGTGTCGCCACACATTGCAGGTTTGTGAACTTCTAAACATCCACAAACTCATCAAACCTGGAGTTGTATTCATCGTCCTGTGGTTGTTTGGTTTAATCAGACGTGATTATCAGCTTGTTTTGCTCTGCAGCACTGAGTTTACTTCCTGTGTTATTAGGAAAAAGAGGTAAAAGATAGATCGGCCATATTGTCACTGATATCTGATCCACGTATCTACGTGCATCTTGACTTTATATGGTATTAGTGCACTCTGATCATCCAGCTAGGTGGGACATATGTAATGAAGATGATGTTTTGTTCTTCTCTCTGCAGGGACGTGTTCATGGCCTGGTGTTCCATCCGAGGGCAGAACTCCGCCACGGTCACATAGGGAAAGGACTCATCTGACACATGAAATGCAAAAGGAACAGAAGAATGAATGAAAGAATGCATGAATGATGGCCAGAACAGGCTCAGGTATCGGCACATAATAGCTTCCCCTCGTCATGTCTGATGAGTGTGTCCTTTTCGGGATAAAGACGGTCACAGGAGGAACATCTCTGGAGTGTACTTTACTGTGACTCAGCAAAAGAGGCTCTCCAGCAGAATGAAGCCAACTTGCAGAGTACAGTGGCGGCTCAGGACATGACGCAGTGATGCGTGACGATCCTGAAGGAAGCACAGATGGAGAAACTAAAGACTGAAGGAGGAGGAGGAACTTCATTGTAAAATATAAATAATGACTTAACTGAAAAAGAAGAAGACTTTTATATTGATATATTGTTTTAATTAATTTGAAAAGATGATGAGTGCAGGGAGGAAATCATGACAGCAGGTATAATTTGTTCACTCATTTCAAACCCTTGTGCTCCATTAAAAATGCAGGAAGAAGATAATCCCCCTCCTAAAACTTGATCATCACTACAAGTATTTATTTTCAGGATTTTAACCCTTAAATATCAGTTGGTTCACATCATGCCATTCCTTTTTTTTTTTTTTTATTGGAAAAGTGTTTCCCAAATACTAAATGTTCGTGGGTGATTTCGGTCTTCACAGACTGGAATGTTTCCCTGATTTTTATGAGTTGAAATCTTCATCTTTCATCCTGGACTACTGGCACCAGAGATTTTACTATTGTTCTCCGCACTGATTTGTTTTCTGGTCTGCAGAGGCTCATAACGTGACAGAAACTGAAATAAAAGAAAAGAAAATGGCATGTATTCATTGGCCAAACAGGGCAAAATGGCTCAATGCCTTTTGGAAATTGGTAAAAATCATTTTGAAGTCAACGGCAGTTGTAACGTGTTTCCACAGGACGGCTTTGACCACTAAAGTAGTAACTAGTTTGTGCATTGTCGAGTTATAGGATCTAAAATGAGGATAAACATGCACACACTTGCCGTAATGTATTCTGAATGCAGCCAAAATGACTGCATATCCAAAGCAGCCTGGGGACGACAGCACCCGTCTGGGGCACAAGGGTTAACTCCATGTTTGTATGCTCTCTCCATCTCTGCTATGTAATGATTCATTAATGTGGACGGAAAAACTGCAATGTTGTCTTTGTTCTATTCTTAAGAAGTGAAACAAGAGGGCTCAAAAGGTTTATCATACAAATGACCAACAACTGGACTTAGCACAAACAGTCTTACAGCTAGTTTGCCGTCGTAAAAGAACTAAGTGTACACCATTGAGAGAAGGTATAAGCCACTTTAGAAAGGAACCTGCCAGTGATTGGCGCCTGGTACTTTAATGATTTCAAACTTTCAAATCAGGTGCTAAGATTCAGGAATAAAGGGTGTTTTTTCTTTTCTTTCCTGCTAAAATCTCCTCCACTATAAGAGCTTTTTATACCTGTGGTGCTTATCTTGTTTTATGAGGAACATTTGTGGTGAAAATTGCTGTTTTGAGGGGAAGAAAAGTTAGACTGAAATGAACACACCAGCTCTGAGAACACTACTGTAAAGATACAGCTTTACTTTTTAACATGGGTGTTGTATGGAAAGACTTGATTTAAGGTGTGCTGAGAAATTAAGGAGGAAGCGATCGTTGTTTCAGGTCAGATGAAATCCAACTGTACATACCCTGGAAACGTTTTTAATGGTGAAATAAATTTTATGTTTTAATATTTATTTCATGACACATATGTTGGTCTTTTATTTACAGATGTAATGGAATTTATTTCATTATACTAACAGGTTACACCATTTGTTTCTCCTTGGCTTCAGAACCCAATAATTAACATAGAGACTCGATTGATTCATAATATATTTCCAATGAAATCATTGCTTGAAAGCAAAGCGCATGCGCGTGCGGAGCGAAGTACTCAAGAGCGCTGTTAGCGGTTCCCGTTAGCCGTTAGCATTAGCTGTTAGCAACAGCCAAGGCAACTGTGCACCGGAGTCTATTATCAAGTTAGTTAGTTGCTAATTCTTCGTCATGTTTTGAAACCCGGTTAAAGTTAGGGACAACTTTAGACCGCAACTTGTTCAAAGATACTGACGGTGAATTTAAAAGATCCAGAAGTAAAACCAGAAACAAAACAGCCATTGTAGTGGAATAATAAAGTTCCACTTGAATAAGTTGGTGACGCCCCCTGCGCTCCTTCATTTATGGGAGGGAAACCCGCTGCTTCATTGCAGCTGATGAATCAAGTTTTCATGGTAAGTGGTAGAGTTCGGTGCTCTTAATTAGCACGATCAATAATATCACATCTCTCATAATTTTATTAACATAATAGTAAATCCCCAGTTGTCTTTTGTGTGTGTGTGTTGTTAAGCCAGTGGAATGACGTTGGGACTTTCGGTGCAATGTAGATATTCGCTGGCTGTCAATATTAGCATAATGATAGCTAATGCTAAAGATAATCCTTTTTCCAGACTGTTCTGGTTGGTGTGAGCCCTGCAGAGATCATCTAATAATAAAAACGTCTTGTTCAACCAGGTACATAATTTTGTATGTATATGTTAAATGGGTGATATTGTTTTGTGTATTGATTGTACAATAGAATGTGAATATGAGTGTTATATGGCAGATGATTAAGCACGTTTTCATGACTGTTCTGGTTGGTGTGAGCCCTGCAGAGATCATCTAATAATAAAAACGTCTTGTTCAACCAGATCCCTGTAGTCACGAGTGCTTCACCTGCCACAGACACAACGCAGCAGAAGTACAACCGCTACACCATGTTGGACAAAAAGGACTTCAATCTGAGCTAATGAACCAACAGTACATCCTCTGTCTGATGGCTTCCAAAAAGGTTAATAACGTTAGGAAGAGTTTGTTTGGTTGGTGTATCTGTTGTTTGGTGATATTCAAAGATTGAATCAAACACACAATATAACTTTTGATCTCTTTCAGTTCTCCAGGTGATCGTCCTCGTCCCCTCGTCCCCAGCCCAGATGACCACCAGGTCCGAATTTCAATGGGGGAAGTGGATGTCCCTGTGTTACGTGATGTTTCCACTCAAAGTTTCCGTGACTCAACCACACCTTCAGACGAACTTGGGAGAGGCCATACTGAAAACACCTGCAAGAGGATGCTGCTGTCATAGAAATAGAAATAGAAAACCCAGCCCTTGACTCCGTGTCTGAGTTTCAGCAGTACCCCGATGTGTTTCCGGCATGTGTTCTTACCAGAGCTCAGAGAAAGAAATTTGGTGTTGATTTGTCTGAGTCTTTCTTAGCTTTAGACCACGAGGAGGCCTTAGTAGAAAAAACTCAGACCACTGTGAATGTTGAGCCTGAAGGAGGGGGGAAGCAAGAGAGTCATGGTTTAACCCTGCCTGTAGATCGTACACAGTACATAGCTGAGCAACAGTGTGATGTTACCCTTGCCAAGTGTTTAGTCGCTGTGCTAGAGAAAGAAGAAGCAAAACTATTGTATTGTACTGATGTATTAAACTATTAAAATAAATATAAATGATCACCAGCCTCAATATTTAATACAAAAAACAGCTTACATGTGAATGCACCATTAATGAAATATATAATATCTGACATCAGCACTTCCTATGTTACACAGTTTGATGGTGTTACAAGTTTAGGGCACATTTTAGTCAATAAATATATCCATTCCTTTGAGGGAAAGTTATCATGAACAAAACCTCTGTGTACACATTAAGAATAAGAATAAAATTGGTTGGTTAGGTACATTTGCTGATGCTTTGCCACATAAGTGAAAGTGATTATTTTTGCTGAAGATAGTTACACCTTTAAAAGGTAGTTGCCGAAGATGGCCGCTAGGGGCGCCAAACATCCATCACCAAACCCTATTCATGCGGCAGTGGATATCCAAAAGGCACCACCCGAGGAGAACAAAACCCTGGTCCATGTGTCGACGTAGCAGCTGAACAAAAGGGAATAAACATTTAAAAAGCTGCTATAAGGTTGTAGTGTTGGCATCAGTCGTATCTCGCCATGAGAGCTTTGGAGGTTGTCTGCAATCTGGTACAAGATGACCAGCGTCAATGTAAGCCGTGTTTGCCCTCAGATTTACAATTAACATCGTTACCGAATGATTATAATCGCTGCATGTAATGTTTTTAATCTCAGTCTCATTATTATTCAATGTAATAAATACATGAAGGATTTATCATCGTTAGAGATGATGGATGCAGAGACGAGACGTTGTATGTGTTGCTAGGATACTGGGAGGAGGCTGAGGGGTTGCATCACCTGTGGGGCGCTCTAAAGAGCATTTTAGGTCATGGCCCAAGATGCGAAAGATTCATATGTATATTGTTTCTATTTATATGAACAGATTTGATATCTGTGTGTGTTAACAGAAACGGGAGAGGGAGCAGAGGAGGAAGCTGCAGCACTTTCTGAGTGACTTGGCTTTACTTGGATCCTTACAGGTGTGATCAGACAAATGCAGAAAAGGATTAAACACAGAGTAAACAAACATAACAGTTTATCTGCTTCCCTGACAGGGTTTTAAGTATTTCCAGCCTTGGCTCAGAGGGAAAGAGGAGCTGCTGCTCACAGTTGTTAATGACGATCTGGTCAGTGCAAAGGAAAAAAATTATTTTTGTGCATTTCAAACACGGCACAAAATCATTCCTCCTGTCTTGCGTAGACTAAATCTTTCCACATGTAATTATCATTATCACATTGTCCTGCAGGGTTGGCGCTCCCCTGGCTTTGTGGTGTCCAGAGCCTCCTCGTACTCCTCCACGAGCAGCTGTAACAGCAGCGATGTCTCTCCGAGCAGCAGCTCCCCCAGCCTGGCCAGCCGGAGCAGCTCTCCCCTGCCTGGGGAACCTCCGGGCCCGCGAGCCCCTCAGTCCCACACACGTCCGAACACAGAGCCCCAGACTTCCAGGTGACCCATGCAAGATTGCATATGGAGAGAGAATGTCAGAAACATGTTTCACTGGCAAACACAGTGCAGGTGGCTAATACCACACTATATTCAAAAACGAATGAAGTATGTCCTGCATCAAAAGATATCCCACAGAGATAAAAGTATCATGTTCCCTTTGCACAATGATCCACCAGGGATTCTCCCTCCGGAACAGCAGGTGGCGCTATGAGTCAATTTAAACACTGAAGTTGAGCAGAGCAGGTATCCCAGACTCAGCTGAATCATTAAAGCTGTTAAAATAAGATGTTTTCTAACAAATGATTCATAACCTGATCAGTATTGTAGAAAAAATGAACAAGAAACAGCATCCTATTTTATATTTGCAAACCACATTATGTTTGTCAGGGAATTGTAGACTCTGTATTGGGTATCCAAGAGATCATTTCAAAGCAAGACACTGAACCCCTTGCACCTTGCATCGCAGCCTTCGCCATCAGTGTGTGTGTGTGTGTGTGTGTGTGTGAATGTGGCAACATTGTAAACACACATTTCTGATCTGTCCGTGTGTTCTCAGGGACCTCAGAAGTGAGGAGCATCTCCTTCCAGCATCCCCCAGTGAAAGAGAGATAGCAGTGCCTGTAAGTGTTCCAGCCACCACTGACTTTCCGTGAGGGAAAAGATACTTTAAGGTGTGAGGCACATTTTCAGAAAGCCAGTTTTTTCTCGACTCCTAACCTGAAGTTTCCTTGAATTCTCTACAGGAGGTGAACTGCACTCTGTTTTTACTGGCCGGCTATGTCAAGTACGGTCGTCCCTACGCCTGGATACGCTCCAACCACGAGCGCCTGGTCAACATCGGAGGCACTGATTCGATGGTCAAGGACACGCCTATGAAACTCAAGTCCATCGCAGACTGGCAGACTCAGGGTATGGAAACAATGTGTGGAATCCAAGCAGGAGAAAGTTCAGTAATTACACATTTTTCCATGAACTTAATCAACAGCAGATGTCTGCTTGAGTTTAACCTGCCACTGTTTAATGTGGATTAGGTCTTTTGGAAAATATGAGCTTTCCTTTAAAATGTTGTTTCTGTCTTCTTTTCTTTTAGGTATTCGTGTATGGGACATTGTCAGTGAGTTGGTGTGTCTGTGCACCATCCCCGCTCCCTCCAACCCCTTCGCCCTGGATGTGCGTTACATTAAAAGTCTTCCCCTCCCTGAGTGCTTCCTTGTCACAGGAGCGCTCCTCAACTTCCTGGAGATGTATGTTGTTGGCGGTAACCGGGACGAGTTGCACTACGACAAAGGTGAGGAAAGTGGGTGAAAGCAAGGTGATTGTTTATATACCTGCTATTTGATAAGATGTCAATAATAATCAGTAGTGAATTAAATACAATATGCAGCTCAGCACAGCTGGATATTAATACACAAGTATTATTCAGGACAGCAGGCGGTGCTGTTTAGCTGCATTACGACTTCCAGCCTCTCTCACTTGTTTCTGGTTTAAAGTATCGGTGGAGGGATTTAATGAGATCTTTCTCCTCGCAGTGGTCGAGGAGGTGAAGCTTCTGAGGCGTCTCCACGTCCAGTCCCTGCTGGAGTTACAGCGACGGAGAGAGAGCACCAGGCTGGTGACGACTCCGAATGAGCAGGGCTCTTCAGGAGAGGACTGATGGAGAACATCGTGTGTTCGTACAGTTTCAGATACATGCAGTCACATCACTAGGATGTATTTGGATTTCCATTGCTGTGGTTGTAAAGTTGCGATGAGATCAGATGAGTTCCCCTGTATAGAACCTGTTTATCACGTGTACAAACACTGTCTGATGGATCTCAACATCCAGGCTGTGAACACGTTGTACAAATCTATTTGTCTTCAAGGATGCACCGTCCACGTAGAGCTGCATGTTTTACTCCAGTAGAACTCATGTGAGTTTTAAAAATGTTAAAGCACTAGACAAATCACCCTGGGAAACAAGTCACATGACTGAGATTACAAATCCCAGGACCTCTATGAATGTCTTGCCCTGCCACCCCAAACCAGCTCACTCTCACACACACACACATTTTCATGTCTTCAGAGGACATTGCATTGACTTGTATTCATTAAACTATAGCCAGAACCACCACTCTATTACGTTACCTTGATAGGGGGGTAGTTTACATCCTGGGGACCTGCTTTGTGTCGCCATCAGTGAGGTGAATCCCCACAATGCAATTGGGTAAACAGATTTATGTCCCCACAACTTGAGGAAAAACATCGCGCACACACACACACACACACTTTAAGTCAGGAATTTTGTTTTCTTTCTGCCAAATATAACATTTTAAAACGGCCTTTCAGTCCTGAAAACAGCCTCATTTATCACAGATGGCATTTCCCCTCAGCTGCTTAATGTTTATCTTA
>CAAKHC010019570.1:12118-22329 GCA_901007825.1 Macroramphosus scolopax | reverse complement strand
CATGAGACGGATGCTGCACACCCCGACACACGTGCGAGGGCCCGTTTCAATGCTGCTCGCTCATAGTTGAATATCTGCACTCTGGGACGTTTCTCCTCATACTGACTTCTGCTTCTCGCTCCATGTTGCTGCTCCGCTGGAGGGCGAACAGAATTGGAGAAAAAGGAGCTAATTCTAAAGAGCAAAAAACATTCCTGCCTTTCTAAAGACGTCATGGGTGAAGGAGTCTGTGGAGAAGTTGTCAGATGTATCGATCAACAAACAGGAAAACATGTGGCCATCAAAGTTCTAAAATTAGAAGCATACACTGAAGATGAGGACATTTCTTCCTTTTGGTCTCTAAAATAATCACATGCATTATGTAGATTATGCATATGTGATTATTGTCTTGGAAAGGAAAAGAAATAACTTGTGATCTCCTCCTTCGATCCTAATTGTAACCTAACCCACTCTTTACCTGCTTCTGTTGCATTTGGCAGCCCAGTTATTCTCAAATTGAACTGTCTTGATTGATTTTCCAGTGCCTCTGTTTTCTCTTCCAGTTTCTTTAGCAAACGTTTTGTTTTCAGATTCAATAACCTCGATTCTTTTTCTATTGGCAGAACGCTCCAAATGCTGCACATTAGTCTGAAAGGACAAAATATCTTCCTGAAGTCTTGACTTGTCATCGATGAACAGCTGTGCTCCGTCATTACTGACGTCATTTTCTTTCTCTCCAGCTAGTCCACCTTTCAGCAGAGCAGTCTCAGCCACCCCTCCCCCCAATGACAGGGTTTCAATCATTCCTATCTCTGATGAGGAAGCAATGCTAGCTGCAGAGAAGCCGCCCCACCTGCCAAGAAGAAAAAGAGCCGACTGAAAAAAAATTGCCAAATTCTTTGGCAGGATCAGAAAGACTTTGTTTGGCAAGAGAAGCAAAGTCTCTCCTGCCTCAAGTCTGAAACAGCAACCAGTCAATGTAGATGACTACTTACACTGTAAATATCTATAAAAATGTAATTTAAAAATAGTATGACAAATCCATAAGGTCATGTTTGCCAAATTTCAAATACAATTTAATTAAAATGAATTCTTGAGTTTGATGTGATTGTTGTTCCTGAGAAAGAATATTTAGACTGAATTGGCTCCAGGAAATCAAGTCAAATCAATGCACTGATTAATGTTATATCAACTTCGTCTGAGACACCACACTTGGATCACCTACACATGTGAACAAACATCCTCAGTGATGAAGGTGAGCAGATCCAGATCCTCTCACTCACCATCACCTGTCTGCTGTCCTGTTTGGATGAGAACAAACATCCTCAGTGATGAAGGTGAGCATATTCCCCGTACTGTAATCACCTTCAGGTGCGTCATTATTTGAACAAAGATGTCGTCAGGCCGAGGTTCTGATCAAACATGAAGTGTGAGAAGAGATCTGTGCATGTGTAGCTGAGTTACACCAGTCGTCAGCATATGCATCACAACTGTACACCAACCCTGAGTAAAACAGTGAAAACCACCCAAATCTCAAAAAACATCTGTAACATTATGGGAATCAGAATATATGAAAATGGGTTACTCCATTTGTCTTCAAGGAGTCACACAAAGGAATACTTGTTTTTCTTGTAAATTCCCACAGTTGCTTTTCCTAAACGAATCCAACCTAAAATATGTGTTAGTGGTGCGCTGGTGACAGATATTGGTGAAGTTTAGCTACTAACTGGGCTTCCCGATATTTCTTTCGACACAGTCCAACAAGTAACACTTGAATTATTCTTCAACTAAGCAATGTACTTGAAACATTTTAATTCAGAATTTATAACTTGCTACAGATGTATTACAACCTTTTGCTCCGTGCATTGAACTTTACAGCTTTCTTGACCTGTGGGCACATCATTCTCAAAATACAAAATTTAAAAAAAAGAAAACATTTAATAAATTATATACGCTTGTTCAAACTAAGGAGGAAGGTTGATCAAATCTGATCAAAACACCCGGAGACATGAAAACTGGATCTCCGAATGATATGATAGCATGACAATCCCAAAACAAGGTAGGAATCAGCTTCTCTACCAAACTGCATATCAAAATTCAGATTACATTACAAAATATGACACATTAAATGCATCTCAGACAGGCTTATGCATTCACAATGAATACACAAATTTAAAAAACAAAAGTATTTAATGACAATGCAACACCAAGCTTACTGTACATTTCTCGCTACTTCATTCAGGATAAACTTGGAAAATTTGTATGTATGCAGCTCTGCTGCACTTACCATAACAGTTAATTATACCTATCTTTAGCAAAGTTTTATAAATGATTCCTTAAGGACGGCACAGACACATTTCTGAGTCATTTGCATGACCAGACAAACCCATGAGGATTTTTATGTCTCACAAGAAGACTTTTAGGGGCAGATCTGTTTGACAGTGATAGTTTTTAAATACTTGTTAAATAATTATGAACTCGAGCTACAATTATTCAATTCTTTTTTTTCCACAAACATTTTTTCTCTCACTAGAGGAATAACTCAATCTGCAGTGTTCCTCCATTGCTCTGATGTACAGTGACTCAAACCCTTTAATCATTTCAGTCACTCCCAACAGAAGTGTTCTACTTCAGGTTACAAAAATATATATGCAGTGAAGTTATTCTACTGTGTCCATCTCATGAAAAGTTTTCATATTATAATATTTTGGGTTTTCATGGATATCTGCATATATCAGTGTATGTACTGTATGTACCTCGTCCTTGTTTCATCACAGCATGTTATATTTTCCTTATTCAGATAAATCTATGCACATGACCCGTATGTACGGTATATATACTTTAGCCCCATCCTTCTCTCTGTGTGTTCTCCAAGATCTCTTCATAAAGCCAGCTCTGAGTGAACTCCTGGCTCTTGTCCATCAGCTGGAAAAGCCGAAGATACTCCTCTGGATATACATGGCCTGTCAGGATGTCCTCTGGCATGTTCATCTCTGATAACAATTTGCTCCCACTATCTGGAGACCAGAGGCTAAAAAAAATGAAGAAAGAGGAGAAAACATGTCAAGGTTAAACTAGAACTGCCGGTAATAATTCCATAGTATGAATGTGCTTGGCGTTACTGTTTTCTTTTTCTTTTCTTTTTTTTAACTACGAGCATCAATTGATGTATCATGCAACATTTGCAATGGTAGGGCTGCAAGAGTGTGCCTGCACAGTTAAAGTTTTTGAGTGTGTACTGCTTACTTAAGCCGGTCAATGAGCTTGACCTTTCTCTTTGCCAGACACTGTTTGACCATCATCAGTAGGGTGGAGGAGTTCGACAGGGTGAGGCCTGCAGAGAACAGATCAGCCCGTGGACGCAGGCGCACCAGGCACAGGTGGTCATTGGGAAGCTAAAGGGGATCAATGGGATAAAGAAGCAGATAATGAGGGTATGTTATAGTGTATTAAATTCACAATGCCAGTCAAGATTATAATGCTATTAGAGTCTTCTCTCTTCTTTACCTTGCCTTTAGCAGCAGGTGCACTTTGATGTCTAGAAGACGTCACAAATGAGTCCCAGGGCTCCTGCACAGAAAAAGATATGGAGATGAACAGATTTTCCATTAAACATGTATTGAAGCATGGTGCATTCCACAGAAGAAAAAAAAACAAATCAACAGATCTCAATCTTATAATTATGACAGTGTTTAATTTATAGCTGCAAGTAACAGTTCATGGGTTCAGACACTTTTCACGCTCAATGAAAAGAAGCAATTCAGTCGTGCGGAAGTCAAAGTTGCAAGCAGCAACAAGCAGGTTGTAAGCTTCGCAAGGGTGAGTAAATCAGATCAAATAGTTGACTGTGTTTAACGAGTAGGTGAATACAACTTGCAACATAATGTAGCATTTCTCTAATAAGGATTGGAGTTTTTTTTAGTCAATGGTTGCCAAGTTTTTGACCAATCTTGCCCATATAAATTAGTATTGTTTGGCTCAATCCCCTGAGGCTGTAAATCAAATTTGGGGTTGATACAGTAAGTATGAAATTACAGCACACAAAAAGGTCATGTTAAAATATCATTTTGTTTTTTATACTAGTGCAAAATCACAAACACGTTTTTGCCCCCTCGCTCATTTGTACCTTGTGCAATAGTTCGATGTCACAGGACATTTGCCAGAGGACACCGAAGGCTCTGTAGTTCATCATTTCACCTGGCCGGGAAACCAGTTTCTGATGGAGAAATAAATCTATTCAATGTTTCACACAAACAGATTGATTGACCATTAGTATAAGCTACCAGAAAAAATTGTCCATCTTCAGGACAGATCACCTAGCTTACAGTTTCAATTAGCTGACTGACAGCTGTATCAGTTATTAAGTATGTATTTGAAACATCTCCGGGCAGCCGCAAATGACAATACAGCATGTCAAGAGGTGTAAGCACAACACATAGAAGGTGGTACTCTAATCAATCGATTAATTGTCTGTTCTTCATCTTTACATAATGATGAGTATGTCCTTTTACCAGGTATTCCTTCTCGCTAATGAAGAGATTGAGCTCTATCCTTCCGTATCTGTAGACAGACAGCCGTTCAAACAAAGCATAAACCATCTTGAGCAGAGTACCACGCTCATTACGCTGGGGCAGGATGCCCACCACCTTCACCGGGACATCTAGAAAGACACAAACAAATACATCACCAAAACACACTCAAGTGGGATGGTACAATATACATTGCAGTGTGTTAATTCAGTATAGGACTGCAGAAGGTACACAGCAGAGTAACTAATAAGAGTAACTAAGAGTAACCAATAAATAAGTTCCACAAATCAATTCTTCATGTTGAACAATGTAGTTGAGCCATAACTCCGGTTAAGAACATTGTTATGAAGGATAAGTTATCTGATTGCATCCAAATCCCATTGCTTTATGCATGTTTATAGAATAGAATTTACAACATAACGTTTTAGGTTCACAGCACTGTGTTCCTGTGAATGTGTGTTTGTTTCTCACCATTAGTCCAGCTAGATTCCGATATTCCAAGGTCATTGAATAGTTTTTCACTGAACATGGCAGGGGGTTTGAGGTTTCCACTACCAATGGGGTCCAGTTTAAAGTAGTCACAGTGAACTACTTCCAGTTGACCATCAAGACGACCTTCCAACTCCTGGGATAACAAAACATTATACTTTTGAACAGGTACTACATAAAAGGAAATAAAAAAAGATGAATCTAATACATTTCACCAAGAGAAGTAGGTCATACTTAAATGTAAATTGACAGACAGTAACACGTCACTGAACAGTATCCAAAATGTCTTTACTTTTATCTATATTTTTAAAATGGGACCTCATGATTTGATGTGTTCTTTCAGATGGGTTAAGCTTAGGTTAAGACCACAGTTTTTTGATGCTTAGAAATGTTTGTTACCTGTAGGTCATGTAGGAATGCTCTATCACCCTCTAGAGCCACAACTCTCTGAGCTCCAGCATTAAGCAGTGTCTTAGTCAACACTCCAGGGCCTGAGAAAGACAAACACAGCCTGTGAATATATTATGTACATGGTGTGTGAAACACCAAACAGACTTGTTGAAAAACATAAATTTAACAAAATCTACTTCTAGTTTTCACTCTCATGTTGTAAAAGCATGTACCTGGGTTACATTCAAAAATAATAGTCTTGGCATCCTGTAGGTCAGGTCCAAGGTGCTCTGTTACCAGCTTAGCCAAGCCTGGGTCTACCACAAAGTGTCTGATTGTTTTACAGGTCTGAGCACGGCGTACATTCTCCTCTACCTCCCCAAGGTCCAGGAAGTCATAAAGGCACAAAGGACGACATTGGCCCTGGAGAAAGAATATTTAAATAGTCTGTGAAAATGGTCAATAGCATAAATAAAAAACAACAGAATCAATTAAGAAATTATGTCAAATGTGAATTTTGTGTATTTCTATAAATACATGGATTTTCTCTTTATACATAGAAATTGAAGTATCCAGAAACATTAAACAGTACACACAAAAATATTATAGAAAATGTAATTAAAACCCTTTAAATAAAAGCTTTAAAGTCACTTGAACAGCCCCAGCAGCAAACAGTAACAGACTGGGGAGAACACTTGGGCTGTGTTGCTTGCTATTCTGTCAGCACAATCAGGACAAGTGACTTTAAAATGGGTGGAAAGACGGACAATCATAAGTGAAAACCCATCATATAATTACTGAATAAAAAAACAACGTCCTTGTACCTCTAAATTTCCGGACATAATAAGAAGAAGTGCAGAAAAAAGTCAGACATCTGTAAACCTATTAACCCTTAAAGTTAGAACATATATGAAAGAACAAATGGAAACATTTGTTTATGATCAAACAAACATGTTGCTGCCTGCCTACCTGTACAGCCACAGCAGACAGGTTCCTGTGTCTGAGTACTGAGGAGGGGGATGTTCTCTCTGCACGTGGCTGCTGTGAGCTTGGACCAAGGGTTGGCCGACCAGGACCTGAGGAGAGCGAGTCAAGGCTGTAAGCCCTTCGATGAAAAATGGGAGCCCCAGGATGGCCGAGGCCAGAGGGACCCACGGGAGGCAACACTGTCTTACGCAAACCAGAACTACTTCTGGTCTGACAGCAAGCAGAGCGCATCACCAGCTCCATTACTCTACAAATCTGGATGGACATGCTGGAACGGTGGATGTATGAGGAAGGTTGGAGAGGGAGGTCAATGGACCTCTTGAAAAGGTCACCACCTAGAAGGAACAGGGAGAATGAAAGAATAAGAAGATTAACAATTTGATGTTACAGTCATCTGACTGACAATTCCGGACTTTTAAATGTAACCACCATCAAATGTTTACCACCACTCTTAAATATTTGCATGTTGAAGTCAAAAGAAATCTGTCTAAGACTGAGAGGACAAGTTGATGTATATGTCGGATTCAATGGTCATTTAAATCGGCTACAGATAACTTGTTTTTTATTACTTAAGTAAGGTTACTGGAGTAATAATAAACGCTCTGAAGCACGCGTGCACATAAGGGCGTAGGGTTAGAACATGTAATGCTAGCACGTGGGTAGGTAAACTAGTCCCTAATATTCGCTAGCTTAACCCCAAAGGCCTCACCAAAAAGGTATTCACTTTCCTTCACACAAAAGTTAACAGGCTGTGGTCATTTAATCTCCAAAGAGGTTTGAATAGCACGGTGGGTATGTTACAAGAAGACATTGGACAGTTGCAGACGTTAGCCAAATTGTTAGCCGGTACGCTAACGTCACTTTACATGACAGCTAAATGCATTTTTATTTCGTTTTATCAAAGACAAACACATACCTTATTGCAGGTGTCCTATATAATCAACCCTAACGACAGCAATGATTGAAAGCTGGCTGTAACTGTCTGGTTGCCGGTAAAACGCTGTGACATTGAGACCACGGCATCCTCCTGACCCCTCAGATTTGTTTTTACACAAGACTCTCGTGGTGCTGCAACAGACGCTGAATATCGCCGTCATAGACATGCGACTTCCGCGAGGGCCAATCAGAAACTTGAGGAAAAAATGAACGTGAGTCTGATGCGCACGTAAACATCCTTAAGTTCACGTGGAGGGAAAAGCCGACTGATGGCATCGAAGTTGGAGCGTTTTGTCAGCCCGGGGAAAGGCAACGGTCTGCGGGCTACAGCCAGGATCAGAAGAGGAGAGCTGGTGTACTCCGCCGAGCCGCTGGCGTGTTGTGTGTCCAATAGACTGTCCAGAGATGTCTGCCACCTCTGCTTCACAAGGTAACAGCCGTCATACTCCTCTAAAATATTCTACCTGCATCAAAAGCTAAATGCTTCTCACATTATTAAGGCTAACAGTCAGATAAGGTGGCGGGTTACCTGAGCATGGAGGCAGTGCGGGATAAGATGTGTGTCGGGGTGATATAAAAGAGTGATATCACACCACAGTCACGTCGTCCAGGATTTTGGGCTCCTCTCTCTGTCAGTTCATACGTATCTATTGTTAGTTGGTGGGTATGGTGGGTTAGTTGGTGTAACGTTATATCTACGCTGTCGGTTTGTGTGCATTTGTGTTGATGAGTTTGTCCCATAAAGTTCTGTGGCGTTATGGTACTACCTTCAAATGACCACTAGATGGAGCCATCTGACGCTTCAAGGTTTTAAAGTGGGCAAAAAACTTCCCAATGATTTTTAATGAATACATCTTTCCAACATCCTGTAAAATGTACTTTATTAGTCAGACATTAAACTTACTGGTTCAACCAGAAATTATTGTCAGGGTATTTTGTCCATGAAGAGTTACTTAACTGATTTCCAAGAGAGTTAACTACATCACAATGTTATTTTTTAGATAAAACAGCGCAATGCTGTGATAGATGGTTGTATACATTTATCCCACTCTTGTTATAAAGCTTCAGCTTTTATCTGCCATGATGTGATCGTTTCCGTTTCATCTACTTTGCTGGTGATATTTGTACAGCTGGAAGTTTTTTCTCCTCCAGCCAAAGCCTCTTTATCAAACTAGATAATTTGAATTTAATGAGAGTGATAAAGTGAGTGGCAAGTGTTCTGATTCCTTTTGCAGGAATAGAAAACGGCATGAACAGAGAATCACTAAATAAATTTACGAGCCTCAGTAGCAAATGGAAAATTATGGAAGCACATAACCTGTGGCAGAATAACTCATTCATGTCCAGTTTAGATTTTCACATTTTCATCTCCTCTTGAGTCCAGTTGAAAGGATTATCCCTTCACTTCTTACACAAGGTGTGCCTTGTGTAGATTGATGGATCAAGATCAGTGTGAAATCATAAGTTATGAACTTGTTATATATGCAGTACAATATCTGGTGATATGCAGTATCTGAAGTGTACCCTGCCTTTGGTGGTGAAAATGAGCTGATTATTTTGTCAACCTTCCTTGCTATTATATGCCCACAGCTCTGTTTCTGTCTCTTTTTGTCAATTACAGGACTACGACATTAGTAATTTCATCAGGGTGGAAGAATAGCTAACAGATGAATGCATTGAACTGTTATTGGAACATATTTGTCTGATCGAACACAGCTGATCAGCCCTCTTGCTGAAAGAACAACCAATACACGTCAGGCCAGATATAAAACACACCACATATTGTTCTTTAACGGTTGAACATTAATGAATACATTTGCTCTCCCTTATCACAACACGTATCTGCTTTTTACATTACAGTGTATTTACGATACAAATATTCACAGAGTTCTTCTGCGTATTCAATATCGGAAACACTGCCTGCGCCTCACACATCCAGGCTACCTGTTACAGCTGAGATGCAATAAAATTTGACCTGCCAGGTCCCTGAAACTACAACCCTCCGCCTCCTCTTTAAATATGTCTAAGACAGTGAGGGCCGACCAAAATGGCCTCACTTCCTCATAATGGCCTCTCTAAGACGGTTTAAAACCGTAAAGGTTCTTCACATAGAGATAGCTGTACAAATACTCATTGGCCAAAGGCCTTCAAATTGTAACTTGACATTTATTCAATATATCTAAAAACAAATACACCGCTGACACACAGGAAGATGGAGTTTTAACAAGAGGAATCAATAATAAATTAGTTTGTACCTTCACTGAACTCCATTATTTCTCTATTAGCTTGAGGTAAAAGGGGGCGTGTGTGGGTGCTATTTAAGACAGCAGCAATGTTGTGCACATTGTACACATCACCTGGAGTGTTAGCATGTCTGTTGTACATCTTTTATTGATTTGATATTAATGAGAGATCGATAGAATGCGCTGGTGTCACAAAAACAGTTGTAAAACAGGATTTGTGTACACACGCACACGCGCACACACCCACGCACACACACACACACACACACACACACACACACACACACATTTTCATGTCTTGAGAGGACATTGCATTGACTTGTATTCATTAAACTATAGCCAGAACCACCACTCTATTACATTATCTTGATAGGGGGGTAGTTTACATCCAGGGGACCTGCTTTGTGTCGCCATCAGTGAGGTGAATCCCCACAATGCAATTGGGTAAACAGATTTATGTCCCCACAACTTGAGGAAAAACATCACGCACACACACACACACACACACACACACACACACACACACACACACACACACACACACACACACACACACACACACACACACACACAGATGCTGCCGAAGGCACAGATTGGCCTGATAGATGTGGAGGGTATTTTCCTGTTTTCAGTCAAAGACATTTAATCTTACAGCATG
>CAAKHC010019567.1:93762-133388 GCA_901007825.1 Macroramphosus scolopax | reverse complement strand
ATTAGTAATATGATGCAATGCATACACCCTGTTGTGATAGAGAAGGTATCTGCGTGGCTTTTACTGAAGGTACTGTAAAAAGGTCATAGTGCCAAGCTTGAAAATAATAAACAATGCAGCTCTTATGCATGTTTTTGGGATTAATATATATGGTTGAGACTCTCAGCTTATCAATAAGGTTGTTAAATGACACAATGTCAAGATTAATGTCGTGATAAGGCCATAGTGAGTTTGTGTCGTGTAGTTCGTGTGTTGTGTTAATAACAGAGAAACACTGAACAACCGTTCAACTGACGTGCTGCCACGAGTTTTCACCTTGATGCGCGGCACAAAGCTGTCGGGTCAACAGCAACATGTGCTGCTCCGCTTAAGTCAACATGCACTCGCAGTGTGTGACAGAGTTTAGACTGCAGACCAGCAGCGCACAGGAGGCTGGTTTCCCCTTTCACGTGGGTCACACATAGCCGACTCTTTCGTGGAGCATCGAGCATGCAGGGGATAACACTTATTCTGCAAGAGCTCCGCCACAGACCAGCTGTCATACAGAAGGAGAGTCAGATCCCTGGTCTCTCTTGGTTCCTGCCCTCCTACGCAGACAGATAGTTTGCCAACACTTCTGACTATTTAAGTAACTATTATTACTAATGCAGAAATTCCTGAACATGCTTCTTAACGTTTAACCTCACATTTGTTACAGCTTGCCTCACATAACCCTGAAAGAAGCAGAGTGAAGGATCTTGGGAAAATCTCGCAGCCAAATTTGAGTTTGCAACCTGTCACCTCGCCCCTCCCTCGGGGAAAACTACAGTAACTTGCGGGCTAATTCAGATATGATCCTACTTCTCTCAAGATTTGTGTTCTAAAACTTCTCGTAACAAAAAATTGTTAAAAAATGCAGCTTTATTGATCCTTGTTGGGAGATCACTTGGTTAGCCTATAAATGTTCAATCACATTTTGGCAGGAGAAATGAATTATTAGAGAGGATCAAGTCACACAACGCTAATGAACCTGTGAATATTAATAGAGCTTAACTTCTTGTAGATGCATGCTTCTTCTATGGAATCACACGTTCACGACAATAAGTCATTCACAATAGAATTCAATTATACATTAAAGCTTCAGTGTCCTTGCGAAGGTTCAGATCGTGGATGCTGCTCGGTTCTTCGGAGTCACATTCCGAAAGAGGAACATCGCACCTCATTAAACCCCAACACTTCAGCGTGAGAAACTCCAGTCGTCTGAGCCAACACTTCCTGGAGCGAAGCAGATTCTTGTTGTTATCCATCATGGATAATTCTGCACCTGTGAGCTTTTTTGGTTTGCAGTGAAACAACTTGCAGCCTAAAAACACCATCGGGAACATAAACCAGGACTGAACAACAGAGCTTATTGTATCTCCAATTTAATCTGAATATGTTCTCTAACTTTGCTCTGATCACTGTTTGTGTCTGTTGAAAGGAAGAACGTGAGGCTCTAACATGAGATCAGTCTCTCCATTTCTTTGTGTGAAGTCGCACGTTTGTACGTGTGTGCAGACCTGAAGGGTTTGTTCTAAACTGAGCCGCCCCACAAACGCTCCCGGCCAACGTGACTGATCTGCGGGCTGATGTAGAAACACCAGCACGCAGCTGCACCTGCTCTGGCTGTAAAAATAAGTGTCCTATTTAGTTATGCAAAGATCGATTACTGCAACCGGCTCAGAGGATGTGAGCAGCCAGCGCAGCTTCCCTAACGAGACCCTTCAGTCCTGTTTACAAAGAGACAACAACGCTCACGTGTGACTCAGGTCTGTGCTCAAAAATGAGGCTGAAAAGCAAAGAGACATGTTTTTCCAGTTTCATTTGGATCACAGCGTTATAAAATCAGGGCCAGAGGCGTGTGACCTACATGCAACTTGTTTGCTTAAACTAAAATTTGTCAGTGTTTCCATGACAATGGATAAATCCTACATTTTTCACCTGAGACAAATATAAATTTGGTTGGCACAAGCATCAGTTTGGCAACACCGACCGCACGGAGGACGACGAGGCTGATTGATATTTGGGGAAGCGCTGTAATAGCCTCAACTCAAATGTGTTAGAAACAAACTTGGCTGGTGCAAAAATAGATGTGAAGCACGTTTCTATCAGATAAAGGCACATTGAAAAATCAATACGGAATGTTCCAACAACAAAATATGCGAAAGGATCAGTTTACAGTCTGCAGGCCCGTATTAAATCAATACTCACATGCCCAAAATGCACATGGAAAATGTTGTTAGCAATGATTGTTCCTGTTGCCAATGACTCATTATCATTTGGGTCTGCATTATTTAATTAATCAGAAATGTGTTGCAACTTTGAACCACATAGGTACGATATCGGCTCTGACAGTGAGACACTGTCTCCCAGTTTTAATACTCTTTGATAATATCGTGCTCATCATCTTGTTCTCGAGTTGAAGTAAGAGTTCAACATCTCACCGTTCGAGTTGTTCAAGTCCGCAACAGACTTTTCATTAAAGAATGACAATTATATTCTCTCATAATCAACTGATTTTTATTGGAGATATTGATATTATTAGTTTTGTCTCGTCAACAATCCAAAGATGTTGAATACATTGTCACTGTAAGCTGGGAAAACTAGCAGATATTCACTTTATTAAAATGGTCAATTAATCAATTATCAATTGACCTGTAGGATCTCAATCTGAACGGAGCACTGAGGTTAGTGAACAGCTGACTAAGTCCCATGTCTTGTGTATGTGCAGCCTTTCTCTGCTGGGTGGGTGCACAGTGGCTCTATTCCCCACCCACAGGTTGCTCTTGTGGGAGCTGGCTGCAAGCAAGAACTGTAAGTAGAGAAACTCTTTAATATGTGCTGCCTCTCTCTCTCTCTTTGTGTTCCTTTACATACGCATGTAATGTGTAAAATCTACTTGCAGCAATATTAGGTGGTGTAATAATTGTCGAAAAACATTAAGAATAAATAGTCAGTGTCTTACCTGCACATTTACATTAAGGTTGTTACATGAGAGTTCTTTGAGGAGAAATTGTTGATAGTTTCGTTAGTGACATCAATATTTATTATATGTCCTACAAATGATTGTTTTATATTCAAAAGCTACGAAGAAGAGGAAGACCACATTTTACAGGGTCACTTGCAAGTGGACATAAATCTGAATATCGACGCATTCTATATAATGCTGTTTACAGCATTAGGAACATGAAGGTTAAAGTCTAACCCTAACGAGTTAGCTTCTTTGAACCCGAGAAAATAACAAGCCTCTGCCATTCAAAGTATTTAAAGCAACCTAATGTAACTTTTTCTGAGCAGCAGATACCTCTGCCAGCAGTCGTGCTAATCACAGGATGTTTTGCACGTTTAATTCTGCTGATATGTCGGTGGGAAGAGTACCGCACTACTTGTAACAGTATTTGAGGAGACAAAACTGGGACAGAGAGGAACGTAAACATGTTTTAACATGTTGGTTCTACTGTGAGATCTTTCATGGTTATGGATGGTTTCATACCCTCAGACCAGTCGTGGAAGTGTCTCAGGCTTCACGCTGACCCACCTTTAACAGCTGCCTCACCTTACAGACCACTGTGGCTGTGATTGTCGTTATAATGAGTATGTGATAGTTTCACTTTTTTCCCCGCCGCAGTATCTTCCTATAAGTTTCAAATTATATTTAGGATCTCACAAATGTGTGATGATTACAGATGAAACACACCAGAGTTGACAGATGGGTCAAGTGACTGTGCGATCAATAGAATTCTTAGCGGTGGATACAGGTGACCGATTACGGGCACAGATACAATATATAGTTATAGAACAATGAACAGGAAGTGCAGAAACACAGCAAGTGAGCAAAAACAGCAGGAGAGCTGCTGAGACCGCAACAAACAGACGGTGTCACAGTTGTATAATGGGAGTACCTGCCATGCTCCTGATCCTGAGTGTCCTGCCAGAACCAGTTATCCTCATGACTAGCTGAGCCTTGAGTAAACATCCTGTGTCTTCTCTATCACGCAGGCATAACCACAACATGACATAACACTTTGAAATCAATCAGAAGTGTCCTGATAACCTGAAAGGTGATCAAGTGTGATCAGACGCTGCAGCCGCCCGGAGACCGGTCGAGCCTGGCCCACTTTGTACTGCCGCAGTGAGGCCGCCTTTAAATAACTTGGTACGAGGTATCGGCTGCACAGTAGAAAATCCCCAACTGGTCTGTCGTATCCTGACTGAACCCGTAACCCACTTACAGACCTGACAACCGCGGCGGCAGCGGTGCAACGCTGCAAACACAAGAGCTCACATACAAAGCACCTTGTATTTATGGTGTGCTGTATAAGTAAGTTTTTAATTGAACAGTTTTAGATTATAACCCCCCCCCACACACACACACACACACACACACACACACACACACACACACACACACACACATACACATACACACACAAACACACCCCAGTCACCCCCTTAGCAGATTCTCTGTCTCAGTCTGTCTGATGTCTTTTAAAATCTGGTCACCTTCTTGTGTCACTATGGATGTTTATTCTACACCGACCCCACTGTGTTAATGTTACTTTAACAATTTCCTATCTTACACGTCCGATGCTGCACGCTGGGTTACCGCCGTCGTACTGCAGTGTCACACACACCCTTCGAACCACCTGCGGAACTTCTCCTGTTTCTGTTCTGTGAAACTCACAAAATGTTTTCCTGGCTGGAGAAAGTTTGTTGTTTCATGCACACTGCACATAGACGTACTTCAGCTTTGGTCCAGAGTCAAATATCTGGATTTGTATTGAAGTGTTTTCCTTGAAATTGTGCACACACATGAACAGACCTCCAGAGGATGAATCTTCATGGATCTCAGAGTTTAACCTTAGTTCCAGACAGGATGCCTGCTCAGCTAATTCTCTTCAACAATTCAATTCAGTATCACTTTAAATATCTGTATCAGTCCTTGCAACGATCACATGGGCCTCTCTTCTACTTTTTCCTAATCAATTAAAACTAATCAATGGAACAACTTGACAAATGATGATACCACTAATTTCCTGCTTGGTCTCTGTTCGTGCATGGAACTGAGAGATGATCAGGGAGAACGTGCAGGCGCCGCTTTGCTTTTTGAATGAGTCAAAATGGACTCCACACCACCCACTCTATGATCTGTTTAGTCTTAAATGAGTATGACAATGAATTAGACGCGCTAAAAATAGACATATCTCCAATACGGATCTGAATCAATAAGCTCTCAAAGAGCCGGCAGTGTCTTTTCATCCGGACAGTCCGAATAACCATTTGTCTCCCTATCAGTGGTGTTTTCCATCGACGGAAATAACACTGACTCACAATAATAAATACTTCGAATTTAGGCAAAAAAAAATCCAGAGATGCCCAGCAGCTTACATCAGTCTTGAATAAACCGGTTTCAACTCTGAGTATTGCTGACAGCACGGGTGCAACACTTGGAAAGGGAAGAGCACGTCGTCTCCAAATGCCAAGTATCTACAGTGACACCGGGGAAGGGAGGGGGAGGACGAGAGCTGAGCAGTGAGCAATAGTTCACTGGATGTGGGATACGGAGTGGGATCTGCAGCAGAACAAGATCAGATAGCAGATATACCAAGTGTGAGACACAGGGAAGAAGAGACACTGTCGACTGTCCATGACTCCAAAATAATCTGTGAGGAGTTTATGTTTTTTTTATTGGATTGGACTCTACAGGCCACGCAAGGCCAGTTCCATTTGATTCGGGACATTAGAGTACCTGTGATCACCTGGCTATTTCGAGGTGGGAAACCATGACTTCGGAGCTCCACTGAAGTCACTTTCTAATATCTTTTCTTGATCAACGGGATCTTTGGAGGACCTGACAAACGGATAGATTGTGATGCCCTCCTCATTGAATAGAGCAACGGATGCATTCAAACTAGGAGGGATAGACATGAAGGTGTTCTGTAGTCATTTACTGTTCTACCTCACACCGATTGAGTGGTTCTACCCATAACAGAGGAGAAGACACCTGCTGGGAAACATGAAGTAGTTTGGCTGAAAGACTTGCAGATCTGGACGTAACAGAAAGTTGGATTCCAAAGGAAGACGTGTGCACAAGGTAAGCCGCTTGACTTTTACAGTAGACACCGAAACGTAACACCTTAGTATCGCTCGCTTATGTCCAAAATGTATCTTACTATGTTTTTTTCATTGGGCAACAAGGGGAGAGACTCAACCACTGTCCGGTGTTAAGATCACAGCAGACGTGTGGTTCATGAGAGAACCACAGTCGCACCAAATTATTAGATAATAATATTTTTTGGACACTCACCGTCCTGCTTCCATAGCAACTAGCGAGTGTATGAGTGTGTGTGGTCCCATAGCAGCTTGACACACACACACACACACACACACTCACACACACACACACATATCCATGCACACTCAATCACATCACGGAAAAAAACAACATTCAATCAGAGCCGACTGCGATGCAACATTTGCATCTGCAGCATCTGTCAGTGCATTGTTTACATGTATGAGATGTATTTCAGTCTCCTGGTTACCTAACTAATGACTTCTCCACCAGCCTCAGACGTCCTTAATTTCTCGTGCTCATTAGCAAATGTTAGCAGGCTAACACACTGAACATCAACATGCTGCCATTGTCAGTAGGAGCGAGTTGGCATGCGGCTGCTCAAAGCAACACGGTGCACAATAGACATGTTATATATACATAATACACATGTAGACGCTGCACTGACTGCTTTAGTTGCATGCTGCGATATGTGCGTTAATGTTGCCGCCCTGCTGGTTTGGGCAAGTCGGGAATGTAAACATAAGGGAGAAAATGGGGAGCTTTTGTTTTCTGTATAAAAGGTTTATAATCTACATGACGTTACTTAGAGTGTTATATACAATCACCATTCTACTGTATACTTACACCATTAATGTGTGTCAAGGTCAGGAATAAATGAACTGAAATAGTTACCAGCTGGAAAAAAAAAACGTATTATCCTAATGAATTGTAAAAACTCACATTTGTCAACCATAGCTTTAGCTTGGCTAAAGTATTGTGCAGTATAAATACTCGGACTATAGGTGGAATAAAGTATAAAGTGTAGTACAACAATGTAAAGTGCAGTGTAGAACATCAGTATAACATGTTATTATGAACTGTCTATCAGGTGTTGGCCTAGGATCAGTACATTACTACTTCATGGTAGTAAATGACCTTCATAATATAATATTAAATAGTATTCGCAGTACAATAGTAGCATAGTAAATTTATAGTATAATAATTGTATAAAACAGTAGAATATTCAAATTTTAATCCAGACATTGTATATCAATAAATGCTTCCCTGTACACTGTCAAGTTAATATAAATGTCAAGTTTTACTTGTAAACCTTAATCTCTGGGGATTATTACGTCCTTCATGTGATGTGTTTCTGTGTCCAGCGACGACGGTTGGAAGAGATTCGTGTGTCTAAAGTGATTCCATCGATTTCTCACCAACACTATTAATATCTGTCTCTTCCATGATACCCGAATTTATGCCCCATTTCTTTTAGACCCGTGTTATTTTCCAGCTCGGCCTCCCGGGGGAATCACACAGCCTCATCGCGGTACTCCAGTGACTCTAATAGTTGTGCCAGCTGGAAGAAACAGAAGATACGTCACATAAAATGGCAGGGCATTGGATTAGCTGGCTATTTCTGTACCTTGTTGATCAGAAAAAACATGTATAGTATACAGCAGGGCAGGAGTGAGAGAGGGCAGGAAAACTATGCTGGAAAAAGAACACATATTCATCAAAGGCATTTTGACTGAGGAGGAAAACAATCATAGAAACTGTAGCGAAACGAACATGTGTAAAAGTTTCATTAATCAGTCCTAAAACTTTTATTAGGGGATCCTGAGAGATGTCTAAATTATTGTAAGTATTATTAACCTTAATCTGCAGAAAGGGTTTAATTGCAGTTTGAAGTTGGAGATGTTATTGTCTTTAACACATTAATGCTGACGACAGTGTGGTGTCACCATCTGCTGAGGCCAGAAGCAGCTACGCAGTGTTACTGTGTGATTATCTATACTATATTTTAATTAGACAGTAACATGAGGTGTGAACAGATAACGGTGAGTTCTAATAATGTTTGTCCTTCTTCCACAGGAAACAACAGTTGTGCCTCACCTATCAAGTCCGGTTGCGTCTGCTTCGCCCTTCCTGTGAGCCCGGTCTGCTTTGCATGAGCCGGGCTTTGTACGAGCCACGTGGCTGCTCCCACTGAGGCATGAGCGTGGGAAGAGCCCACCATCACAGCGTCCTGTCCTGTGAAGAAGAAGGCCTGAGACTGAGTACCATGCCTGCTGTGGGCAGCTTCGGCAATGGCAAGATCCACACCAGACGCAAATACCACAGCCGTTTTGTCAGCAAGTCTGGCCAGTGCAACATCCACTTCTCCAACATGGATGAGAAGTCCCAGCGGTACATATCCGACATGTTCACAACTTGTGTGGACATCCGCTGGCGATACATGTTCCTGCTGTTCAGCCTGGTGTTCGTGGTGTCCTGGCTTATGTTCGGCCTGGCGTTCTGGGTCATCGGCCTCCTGCATGGTGACATGGAACATCCCGGAGAGGACGACAGTTTTGTTCCCTGCGTCACGCAGGTAAACAGCTTCGTGGCAGCTTTCCTGTTCTCAATCGAGACCCAGACGACGATCGGATACGGAGCTCGCTGTGTGACGGAGGAGTGTCCTTCCGCTGTCTTCATGGTGGTGTTTCAGTCCATCATGGGCTGCATCATTGATGCCTTCATGATCGGTGCCATCATGGCTAAGATGGCAAGGCCCAAAAAGCGAGCAGAGACTCTACTGTTCAGCCACAATGCCGTCATCGCCATGCGCGACGGGAAGCTGTGCCTCATGTTCAGGGTTGCTAACCTAAGGAAAAGCCATATAGTGGAGGCTCACGTCAGAGCCGCGCTGGTAAAGCCCCGGTACACAGAGGAAGGAGAGTATATCCCTCTGGATCAGCTTGACATGAATGTAGGCTATGATAAAGGAACAGACCGTCTGTTTCTGGTTGCCCCCCTCACCGTCATACATGAGATCGACGAAGAAAGTCCTCTGTTTGGCATCAGCAAGCAAGATCTGGAAACGTCTGACTTTGAAATAGTGATTATACTTGAAGGTTTGGTCGAGGCCACAGCCATGACGACGCAGGCACGCAGCTCTTACCTGCCCTCAGAGGTCCTCTGGGGTCACCGCTTTGAGCCCCTCATCTTCGAGGAGAAGAGCCAGTACCGGATAGATTATGCATACTTTCATAAAACATTCGAAGTACCATCCACCCCAAGATGCAGTGCTAAGGACATGGAAGCGAGAAAGTTCCCAGCATCCGGCACCAACTCCTTCTGCTACGAGAACGAGCTGGCCTTCATCAGCAGGGACGAGGAAGAGGAGGGCGATGCGGAGAAAGAGGAAGCAGAGCTGTTGAACGAGCAGGCCAACCCTGGATGTGATCAAGTACCCTCCCATAAAGAATCGGAGATTTAACCGTTGGTAATTGCTTTGCAGAACATCAGTGTTTGGTTTTGTTGTTGGATGCACAGAATTACAAGCATCATGTGACGTAGGAAGAGCCGATTTCACAGGTACGAGGACGTCACTGAGGACCCTGCTGCATCCGGACGAACAGCAGACATCCACCACGGACGCCGGGAGGCGATCACTATATCTCATCGAAAGACTTTACTGAGGTTATTGAACTACGTCAAACAAAAACTGCCATGTTTCAATATACAGATGATCCTACAGTACAGTGCATGACAGCGTCGTATTGTATGAATATTTTGAAAAAATGTCTGATGACTTTAGTCGGACCATCTGTCGGTGCTGTTCACAGCCCTCATCGAGAGGGGCAGCGAGCTCTGACCTCAGCCACAGGCACCGGCAAGGATGCTGTGCTTCGCCATGGTGAATGGATGTGCCCCAAAACCGATGGGTTGACCTGAGCTCCGACCCTCAACTGAGTATCATGCAAGTAACCCAGGTAGTTTTTGCATAATACCGTCAACCAACCAACAGACAGCAACTGACCACATAACAGAGGTAACAACCCTCTGACACCCAACAACAGCATGAAAGGTTCCTGTAACCCTTCACGACTTGGTAATCAAAGACTTGACACAGAGCCCCACAGAAATAAATCTATTGTGCAGAAGGAAAGCTCAACACACCAAACACAGCACCGATACACCAGTCCTAACCGGTCCGCAGGCTCTTCAAGGTTGACACAAAGTCGAAATCCACGTGCCACTTCAGCACATTAGAACACACTTATATTTATATCTCGCTGGCTTACGCTGAAATATTAGAAAAGGCTTGCACCAGGAAACGATTGGTGGCTCCAGCGCCACTTAGGTGGAGCCCAGCACGAGAGGAAAGGACTTCAAGCTGCACATTTGTCAGGCCTGTGCTGTAAATGAAACCTGTTGTTGTTATTTTTCTTTGGCACTCGTGGTTGAATGGAAGCTTACTATTAATACATTATTTAATATTGTAAACTGGAAATAGTATTTGCTTATTGGAGTGACATAACATCTACAGATATGAACCACTTTAACCTCTTCTTGTCTTCCATGAAATGCATTTTTAAGCGTTTTGGACTCCGAGCTGCACCTGGTTTTCTCCTTGCTGTTGTGTGAGAGAAAAGTTTATAAATTGGCGAATCCAAAAAAAAAAATTCTCATCTTGATTACCAAAATAAAATATGTCAGACAATGCCGATAGTTTTCCTCTTTTTCTTCATTTTGTACTGACATTAAGTGCAGGACTAAATTAACAATGCGTGCATGTGCTTGTTGTTGAGTTATAATAAGTCAGTGCAGCAGGAAGTTCGACAGCCGCTCGGTAAACAAAGAGGAATGGAAGGTTGATTTACAGAGATGATTTTGGTTGAGGTCAGAGGTTTCTTCTTTCACCCTTTTGAAATCCATCAGGCACGTCTTTGCATGCGAACAGACAAGACTTGGCAGTCCTGTTGGATTTCACTGCTCTGTAACTTTCAGTGCAACAGTGGAATAAGAACTCGCACGGACACGAGCGCAGAAACTAAAAATAACCGATGGAAACTGTCAAATTGCTGCTCGACGTGATATTTATACCAAAAGATATCAGCTTATCTGGATTAACTGACAGTGATGTTATGACGAGCGGATGGGATTAGCCTGGATATCCTGTCAAATGTAGAATATCAGCTGTCTGTCTATAAATATATTTACTTTATAGTATACAAAATAAACCGCTCTGCCCTTTCTGGGTTTAATTTATCTCGGCAACATGTGAATGTGTAATTCCTCACTTCAGAGCTCTGTAACGTCTGACATGTGCCGTGTGATGGAAGGAGCGTTGAGTATAAAACGGGATGCCTCCCACCCACGCCCGGTGTTGGAGGATGAGAAACTGTAGAAGGTCAGTCTTCCAACATGCAGAGTGGGTTGTTAAAAGAAAAAAAAAAAGAAAAAAAACACGCAGCTTTAATTGCAGCAGCTCTTCTCTTCACGTGTCTCCCTCAGGTGTCAGGAGGAAGTGGAGGGTTGAAAAAAGTAACATGACGCAACACTAACAACTGTTTCTGTCCTTAAACCATGACATCAGATATTTTTAGACCTGCTGCATTTCATAATGCTAATCAGTAAGGTGGAGTTTCTTTCCAAAATAAACAAGCTCGTGCTTCATATTTCACGCTCCAAAACCAATACCAGTCACCAGTGACTTGGGGTTTTACGCCCTTGTTGTAAGAAAGAAGGACATGTTAACTTCCTTAGCATGAGCAAGAGGGTCCGTCGATTCACATTCAAACATTAACAATAATGTCATCACCTTGCAGAGGAGAGTGGAAACCTCTCAGTTATATGAACATGAGCATTACTGAAGGTTTTCCTTCTTTCTGCTGCTGCACCGATGAACACACAGTCACAAGCATCATCAGGTTGACTGATCTCAACGTGATACTGTTGATGAAAAGCTGTATATGAAAACAATCCATTGTGCAGGTCTAAGATGTGGATATTGGGTAATGTTTGCATAAATGTATCATTATTAATTGGATAGAAACAGATGCTTCTGGTGCTCTTAAGCTTGATCTGTTTCTGCACATCAATCACCCTTGAAGACTTTAATGCAGAGCAACTGATTTTCAGAGATGCATTCAGAGATCGCAGACATCCACAATGTAAACATTATTTATATTTTGCTATGTTATATGGATCTGCAGCAAAAGGCAGGTTTTCTTTGACCCTTTGCTGCTCTGTGAAAATCAGCCAGGTAGTTGTTGAGTTATCCTGCAAACAAACAAGCACTTCCTTGGTGGAGGTAATAAAAAGAGCCTTGATAATGGCAGTGAAAAGGCATGTGGGGGCCTGGACATGTGGACATGTGACATCTCTGGAAGGAAACCTGTCATCTTTCCCCCACAAGTTCCTACTTCTTGATATCATATTGCAGTTTTCCTTTCCATTCACAGTAAGATAAGATATCCAAGACAGTCTTGTGTTATTCTTTTGCGGGTGTGGACGGCCTGAAGGTTAAAGAAGTGAAGTTGGGAACGCAGGAACACTGGTCGGAACAACCCGCCCCGACCGGGAAAAGATGAGAAAGGAAACTGAGCAGCTGGTATTAGAATTCAGGGTGGAATCAAATTCAACTTTAAACTGCTGTCTGATTGTTTTAATTGAAGCTGCTGACGGGTTGAAGCTTTCATCATTTCCAAAGATGTGCTGAGGTTGAAGTTCATTCTTGACCTTGGAAACAAAATTCTCACCTCATCATCCACTTACTGTGTTTACTGTGATTCCAATAGAATAAAGTGGCATCATGTGAAAGTACGTCAACAGTGTACTTTTAGTAATTGAGTAAACATATAGAAGTACTTTCCATCCTTGATCAGGCTAACATCACTCTGTGAGCAGCCTCAGTCATTATCACTGAAACATGACAGTATTTACTGTCTGATCACGTCTCTTCACGTTATTTTGTTTGTGGAGACACTCGTCCTCCAGCTGAGCACATCACTCAGTCGTACTAGCTGCATCCGGACTCGACTCCAGCAGACGTACAGTATTTGATTACAGCAACAGGCTGATTGGATTACAGGAGGCACTGACTTAAATACCGTCAGCAAACACGGAGCAACTGGAGAGCTTCCTGCTGAGAGGACACCAGGACTACTCTGTGGGCACCCCCAAGACCAACAGGGTCATCGTAAAGTGCTGAGGCGACCCTCTAATGAACACCCTGTCCTGTCACCTCATTATGACGATGCTGCGTTACTACGAATATCCTCGTCTCTCATTGATGAATTCAGCGATTCCAACTGTGTAGCTCGACATACATGTCCTAAGAGAGCATGTTTGGGTGTCTAAACAACATATAATCCATCTCACCATCAGATACTGTCAGAAGTGTGTGTTTTGGGTGTTAACACAATGATGAGGTATTATAGTGGAGACAGTTCAGATGTGAAACCGCTGTCCAATCAGGTTAGATGATTTGCAAGCAGCTCACAGTCTTGGCTCTGGTCCTTTAACCCCTGACGAACCAGAACAAACCTGATCTTTTACTTTATCCCTTATCAATCTATACAAGACTTTTTATTTGTAGTAGAGTTTTCATTACATGATGTCCTTAAAGGCCCTTTCCATGATGGATTGAACACATCACTGGTGAATACATTAAGATGTTAAAATCTCTTTTGTAAAGCATGAATTCGAATCTGTCTACAAACAGGGCTGATATAAAATACAGATGTATCTGAAGCTATACGACTCTAACACCCTCTCTAATTAAATCCTTAGCATACGGTTGCTATGGGAAACAAGCAAACGTTTGATCTATCACTTCTCTGTTATTTCTACACCAAGAAAACAAATACAGTTGATGATCATTAATATTTGAACAACAAGGTGGAGACTAACTGGTTTTATTGGCTTTAACTCACCAAGACATTTGACTGAGCAACGGAGCCTGTGAACACGTCTATGCTGCCCTCATGAGGCATGAACAGCTTCTAACATACAGTTAGCAGTTCTTCACTCAGACAATCTTTGACCTGAGATAAAACGTATATAAATATCATGTGTAGGCTTTATTCTTTATTCATTATATTTTCTTTTGTTTGCTTGATAATTGACTGGCTGGCGACACCCAAACACTACAAAAACAGAGGAGGCGTTTTATTATTAAATACATTTTATTACACAAATGATATTTGACGGTCTGACCCTTTATCACAAGTACACGGCTAAACTGAAACGTTTTGGTTGGTTGGAACTTCTCAACAGTGTGACACGTCTTCTTCAAGTCATCTGATGTTCCTGTTTGTGGGTTTAAGTACTTGTATTTCTGTAGAATTATTTTGACCGGACGTAGACACCCATCCTCCCTGAACCGAATCCCTCCCCCACCCCGGACACCCAGCCCTCTGTGCACTTTCCCATCAGCCCCAGTTGGAGTCATCTTCATCTGTTATTTTGAGGATGTCTGTGACCAGGCCGGTGCCAATAGTTCTGTTGCCGTCTCTCAGGGTGAACCTCTGGCCTTTCTCAAGAACCATTGGCTGGCGGAGCGTGAGCGTCAAGGAGGTGTCCTCCCCTGGCATCACCATTTCCTAGACGAGAAGAGACCAATTATTTCAATTCTTGTAGTGCTTCAAAAAGCGTGACAATAAGCTTGTTGACATTCAAATATAGTTGACAAAGTACTAATCCAAGCCAATGAGCTCAGCCTATGTGTCAATAACAATATCGCTAGTTACTTCAACGGTAACTTATATTCTACAGTCAGTGGTTCATGGAGCATGAAAATAGATCAAGTTTAACACATGCACGAGGAATGTGTTGGGTTTGCTTCGAAAAACAATATCCAGTTTAATATTTGAATAAACACACACACTGACAAACCAGTCGACACACACAAGCACACACCTTCTCATTGGGCAGAGTGATTTTGCAGGCCATGTCCCAGGTTAGGGAGAACATGACGGGCATGAAGTTGGTGACAAACGGTTTGTGTCTGCCTCCCTCCTCTTTACTCAGAACGTACACCTGTGACACAGGGAGCACAAACATGACAGTGAACATGCATGCTTTCGCTCAAAAAGACTCGATTTCCTTTACAAGAATACAACAAGTTTGGTATTTTGGCCGTCAGCATCTTGTCTGCAAGTGATGATATTTGGATAAGAGGGTATTTCATTGTTCTTGCTGTACATAGTTGTACAGTTGTCATTAATTGTAATAAATAGTACAAATAATGCTTTATTATTTGCTGATCTTTGTTTGTGTATTTCTCCTTGCAGCATTATGTGATGGGAGTTTGCAGCCAGTGGAGTCGCCCCCTGCTGAACATTAGAGAGAATGCGTATTTAAGAAGCTTCTGAGTCGTATAAAAACCCTCGGAGACCTGAGCTTTGACTTTCTGGTGAGGCAATATGGATCCTGGTTTGCACATCACCATCCCTCGCTTCACATCCTCCCTCTTCAGGCCTCGTACCAGAGCGCCCAGGTTGTCTCCGGCCTCTGCCCGATCCAGAGACTTATGGAACATCTCAATACCTGAGCCCAAACAGGATGAACAGAGGGGTCAAATTCTTGTGTATACACCGTATACACAAGAAAGTACAGCAAAAGCAGACACATTTTTCTGTTTAAATTGCTGAACGAGACTCAAAAGAATGTTCCTAACAAATGCAGAAAGGTGGCAAATTAAGAAGGAATAGGCTACATAAACAGCTCATGATAATGTGCGTTGGTACAAAATTTCTCCCTGTGTCGTGTTATTTGTTTTTCTTTCACTCACCTGTAACCACAGACTTGCTGGTACGATTGTGGCCCACAAACTCACAGTCGTCTCCTTTCTTGATGATGCCCCTCTCCATCGTGCCCGTCACTACAGTACCCCTGCCTGAAAGACACAAACCATTATCAATAAACTAAACTTAAATAACATTTTCATAAGTCATAGACAGTTTGGGTTGAGTGTTGTGTGTGTGTGCATGTGTGTTTGTGTGGCCTTTATTTCTTGCTTCTTAGTACCTGGGATCGAATAAACACCTTCAATGGGCAAAAGGAAAGGCTTTTCAAGTTCTCTTTTGGGCAATGGAACATAGGAATCCACAATCTCCAGCAGTTTCATCACTGCATTTATGCCGAGATCTGGCTCTCTGCCCTGAGAAGAAGCAACACAATCGGTCAGTCGGTAACATACAAATGACTCACATTAAAGACGTACTTGTCACTTGTCATAAATGATAGAGCCACATCCTGGCTGATGAGCTCCCTCTCACCTCCAGAGCGCACAAGGCGGAGCCTATTACGACAGGCGTGTTCTCGCCATCATAGCCGAACTCAGTGAGCAGCTCGCGGATTTCGATTTCCACCAGCTCCAGCATCTCCTTGTCCTCAACGGCATCCGCCTTGTTGATGAAAACCACCACATGCTCAACACCAATCTGCCTGGCCAACAGCAGATGCTCGCGTGTCTGAGGCATCTGGCCGTCAGTGGCCGCCACCACCAGGATGCAGCCGTCCATCTGAGCTGTGCCTGTAATCATGTTCTGAGAAAGAAACAAGGTTTGAGGTGAGAAAACAAGGATTCTGATGAGCTCAAATATGATGCAACAATATCTTCTATTACCTTCACGTAGTCAGCGTGACCAGGGCAGTCTGTATGAGCGTAGTGTCTGTTGGCTGTGGTGTATTCAACATGGGAGGCGTTGATGGTGATCCCTCTGGCCTTCTCCTCGGGGGCATTGTCAATGTCCTCATACTTTTTAAAGTTAGCACCACCAGCATCAGAAAGCACTGAGGATCAAAACAAACACCAATGAAACATTTCTGATTTCTATTTTCACAAACTGATTTTGTTGTGGGTCAGTGGAGCCGATTACGCTAAATTCCATTCAATGTTTTGTGTTAACATTCATCTGGGACAGCGCGAGAGTGAAATTTAGGAAGTGAGTGATTCTACCTTTTGTGATGGCTGCAGTTAGGGTGGTCTTGCCGTGATCAACATGACCAATAGTTCCGACGTTCACGTGGGGCTTGTCTCTGCTGTACGTCTTCTTCGCCTCAGCCGCAAAGGTCCGCCGACTCAGGGGAACAGAACACTGCGTGAAAAACAATTAATACAGGTTGAAAATCTCACTTAGCAGGCTAAGCACTGTGGACTGCAGTCTGTGTGCACACTCACCAGTTTGAAGGAGCTGTGCAGGAGGCCCGGCGAAGACACCTGCAGACCTGAAAAGAGCGAATCATAATGAGAGACTCATTAATTTAGATAACCGACAATGCCTATACTTCCAATAATACATGTTCCAGTAGGAGGTTTTGCAATACAAACACTGACACTTTGCACAGGTGTTTTAGCTCCATGACTGACATTGGGACCATTTTCCCTGTTCATTTTCCCTGTTTGTACATGTCTTTCAATCAGTGCAGACATCTGCAAATAGAGATAACATGTCTCCTCTGCCACAACAGCTTTACATCTGACTCCCAGATACAAACGACAAAAGCCACACAACTCAAGTCACAGACATTTAAAGTTGATTAAAAAATATTCAGTCATAAGTTAAATAATGACTGTTCAAATAATCCAATATAAGCATGTGTAAAAAAATTACATCGTTATTAATCAAAGACCATTTATATGCAGATATTAGGAAATTATTTCTCTAATAAGAATGTGTCAGAGTATTATTTTGGTCTTAATAGCCATATAGGTTTCATAAGTTACAGTTAGCTAAGCAGGTCTGACATTCAGCTAAAAACCCATTTGAATCAAGGCAGCGGTGTACACTATTATTTATCTGGCCAGTAGGCTCGGTGCCTCTCTAAACATCTAATGCATTCGCTAGTTTTAATTGTAATTCAGTCCTCATTCATGTTGTAACGTTAGCTAACACTCAGGAACGTGACCTTGCTCTGCTTTGGGAACAGACAGCATCTTCTCTATATTCAGGATTAGTTATATTTCTGCAAACAAGCGATTATGAGACGTGAACATCAAACCCATTATTAGGACAAAAACTGCCCGAAACACTAAAACAGTTGAATACTGATGAAGAATTGTGTATTTTACCGGAGAGACAAGCACGTAGTCCCAGAAGCGCCGCCATCTTTGACAGATTCGCAACCCAAAGACGATTGGTGAATCAAGAGGGTTAGGACGTCTATACAGAGTAGCTGCAGCATTAGAGAGGACAAGGATGACAGGTTTATGAACGTTTAATTTCTCAATCTTGCTCATCTGTTGCATAGAGTGTACATATACTCACACCCTAGGACCTGTCACATTGCAGGAAATGCTTGCTCCTTTTCCTTTCTTTTGTAATCTGGACAAGTGCTTGTCAGGCTCAGGAAAGTTGTATATATCTAGATATGTTATATTTTTTATATTTATATCTTAAACATTATTCAACATATAATACCACATTCATTACAACATTAGATATAATTATAATAGATAAATATTAAAGTAATTTTAATACTGGAAATATCGCTCTCATTTCCACTAATACTCTCTGAAAGTCGCGGCTTGTTAACGTCACCAATTTACCTTAACTACGCTGATAGGGAGTTTATCTTGTGCCTTTTGATTAATGGGGTTGTATTTCTGTCAGTTCTGTCATGTTGTATTTTGAAGTTATTTAGGGACGTTGAACTTTAGAGATTTGTAAGACCCTGAGTTGAGTGATGAGTGCGGTAAAAATGTCGCTTACCCGTTTACTTCAACCTTTACGGTAAAACATGGCAGCCTCCATGCCACTCGTGAGCTCAGCTAGAATGTTCTAGCGTGTTCTTGTCTCTGTGTTTATAAGGAGGTGTAATTGGTTGGGAAGTCCACAAGAATCCGTGGACACGTTAATTCAACAGACTTTCTAGGACTCTTGCAAGGTAGGTTGAGAATTAACGTAATTGACGTTCAATTTTAAACGTAGGTAATCTGTGTAGCTATGTTTTCTTGTCATTTAAATTAGCATAAGATTGGTGATGTAAACAATCAATGAGCTCGGCCTTTTAAGTGACTACAGCTACATATCAGGTCATCCAATCAATCCTACGAGTTATAGCAGGTGAACTAGTTTAGATATTGTAAATAAGGTTTGTTTCCTATGTGTGGGATTGATATTTTCAGGTCCCGACTAGTATTACGGGCCTATACTGATCATTTTTTAAGTCCACTTGACCCTGTGTTTCTGTTCAGCTTCAGGTGTCATGGCAGAAGACAGACAGACCAGAAGATATCCCCAGAACCTTCAGGGGGTCCTGCAGTTGGCAGTCGATGTTGGCTCTGGTGCAGAGGGACCGGCCGCCGCTGAACCCATGTCAGAGGAGGTGAGTGTCTGTTATTGACACATCTCAAACCAGGCACACCTTGCCTGGACCGGACCTTATAGTAACCTCAGGTCCAAACCTGTGTGAGCGCTAATGTACATGTCTTGATTATACATTGCAGGACCAGGGTCATGTGAGCAACGTATGCTGTTTTTATTACAGTGTAACTAATGTCACATGTGTAAATAAACAATATTATTCTGCTGTAAATGGCTGTAACAAAAGCACAATTGTATGAATAATTTGGCATATTGGTTGTTTGAAAATACTCAGTATGAGAAACATTCTCACTGTCTTTCTTTCTTCCAGAGGAAAGTGTGGCTGAGGGAAGCTCTCTCAGATGTCTGCAAAGGTCAGATGGATGAAGTGAATCAGATGAAGCAATGCTTGGATGTCCTGTGCAAAGAGGGGATGAAGGAAAAGGGCGAGGAAGAGAGGGATGAGGAAGATGAAGATGAGCGGGAATCAGCCTTTGAGATGCTGTCAGATTTGACTGAGAACCTGGACAATGCTCGAGGTAATGAGGCACAAAACCCGAAAATAATACTCACGAGTCAAACATCATCAGGTCAGGATAATGCTAATGATTTGAGCAAATGATGGTTGGATAAGTTGTAAATAATCACATTTATTTATTATATGTTGAAGTTGTCTTTAGATAAGAATTATCTCACTAGAAAGAGTACAAAATTAGTTGTTGGCTTCATCTTGACTCTGTTGTCTTTTTCTCTTCACAGACCTGATGAGTCTGGGTGGACTGGACTTGTGTGTCTCCAAGTATCTGTGTTATGGCAAAAGTGGGCTGAGGTGGCGTGCGGCCCAGCTTATTGCTTCCTGTGCCCAGAACATGCCGGAAGTACAGGTTCACTTGCTAAGCATCGGTGCACTCCCAAAACTTCTGCAGCTCACAGACTCTGACCCCCACCAGACTGTCAGAGTAAAAGCCCTTTATGCAGCCTCATGTGAGTATGCACACAGAGAGCGAGCTCTTCAAACGTTATCAAATAAACATTTGACTATTAATGCCATGAAGTGGCAAAAGCTGAAACTACATGCTGTTGTTGTGACTTCAGGTCTGATCCGAGAGCAGGAGGCAGGCCTGCAGGCGTTCCTGTCGCATGATGGCTTCTCAGTGCTGATGAGGGGTATGCAGTCGGAGAATGAGAAGCTCAGGACCAAGTCAGCTTTCCTTTTGCTCAACCTGCTGTCTTCACACCCCGAACAGAAAGGTATGACTGAGAGAGGCTTTTAAACTGGACAGAGCCATTCAACTAAGAGGATAGCTTTCCTTGCTGATCTTCTCGAAATTTGTAATACAACAGATGTAACCTACACAGAGGAACCAGTTACTCATAAATGAGTCCTACACTAGTTGTGTAGCAGCTGTGATCTTTAGACAGTGAAAATGGCACCTGTTTTGGAAGTCAGATTATCCAGTAAAGTCATTTCCGAAGCTAAAACTAAACAGTCAAACTTGATGCATCATTCTCAACTTACTGCCCACTTGACAACAGCACCCTCGGGTAGGTTTCAAACACCATTGCATTGCATGGAACTCCTGTTACTGCTGCTGGTACTTTCACCCATTCTAGGTGGGATGTGTCTAAAACCAGCACGCTCGTGTTTTCTCCCTCCTCCAGACGCAGTTGTCTCCATGGGAATGGTACAGCAGCTGGTCTCTGTTCTCCGCACACCACACTCCCCTTTCCACGAACATGTGCTTGGCGCTCTTTGTTGGTAAGAACATTGTCTAACTTATTCGGTCTTTAGCATTAATCCTGCTTCTTATTAGTCTAGCTAATCCTTGTTTCCTCTGTCTGTGCAGTCTGGTTGAAGACTGTCCGCAGGGACTGAAAGACTGCAGGGATCCTGCTCTGGGTCTGGAGGAGTTACTCAGACAGCGAGCCAGAGAGCTCCAAGCAAAAGAAGAGAGTCAGGTAACACATTATGTCATTTAGCCTTTTGTAAATTACAAAAACAACTTGGTAAAGTTGGTTCTCGTAATCCGATAATTCAGACCAAATTATGTTTTACTTTATATATTAACTGCTAAACTTTATTTGTATGTTAAGTTTGAACAAAAAGCCACTTATTTATGAATTTATTTTCAAGTGCTGAACTGATGCTGAAATGTCTATGTCAGTGATATCACTTATAATAATAGTTCATGATTAAGCTGCATTGCTGTTCAGAATACGTCTTTTAAAAGTCACTTTTTGTTCCCTAACAGGAAGAACTGGACTTCTGTGAGCGTTTGAGGGTGGCGTGTTTCCACGGACAGTCATCAGATGATAACGGGATGGATCGCTGATTCTCTCTTTACCTGATATCAGTGATGTACAGGACATTCAGGATCTCGTTGTGGGATGTTCGTTGTGATCTTGTGCATGTAGTCCAGGTGCTGGATTTTACTATGTAAATAACTGTAATGTACAAATCACTTTTTCAAGTCGGATCTTCTTCCTATCTCCTTCATATCTTTGAAAACATCTCCATCCAAAATAGTATGTTGAGTATTATCTATTTTAAATTGTTAACACTGAAATATAAATGTTATTTCAGTTGCATGTACTTTTTAATTGCTGTATCTGTATTTTTTTCATTTCAGTTGTTTCTCTCTTAAAACATTGGGCGTGATTTTTTTTTTTACAGCATATTTATTATTGACAAAACAAATGTGAATATTCATATACATATAATGGCAACCTCACATGTGGAAAACATTGTCAATACTTTGGTTATGCAAATTCATGCATTACAAATATTTTCGGCACAAATACAAATATTCTAAACTGATGTTCATTGACTTTGGTTCAGTTCTTTTTTTAAAAATTGTTTTCATGTTATAAATATTAACAAGATGCAAGCTGCTTCCAGGTTTAAAGGTGTCTGAGGCTGTTAGCATAGCAGTCATTTTAGGCTTTTACCAAAGAAGTAAAGGTGGGGAAGATTCAGACGTAAGGGATGCCGCAGAGACACTGTTTAAGACCTCTTCCATTTGGCAAAGTCATCCTTGTTTTCCACTGCCCACACATCACCCACAGCAATTAGCAGCTGTGCCAAATAATATGTCACCATGACAATAGTCTGACTGTGCTCCAGTGATGTGGTCACCTTGAACTCTTGCATAGCCAGCGTTAGGTCAGAAGCCATGAAGAACAAACTTCCCAACAGTGTTGCATAGCGGCGGGATCTTACAGCTAATGTTCCCATTAGAACTATTATGACAACGTAAACACCCACAGCTGGAGTTAGGATTTCTGATTTTGGTGCCTTCTGCAGAAATGGATACAGATACATGTAGAAACCTCCTCCCACCATGACTAGGATCAGATACAGGAAGCGTGTCCAGGATGAGGAGGAATATGTTGCGTAACGAGATGATAGGAACGCGAGTGAGTACAGCAGATGAGCCACAGCAAAAGCTCCCATTCCTGAAACAGATATGTGTTGACATATTATAAGTAAAAAAAAAATAGAAAAGCCATTCACTCTGGATCGAAAACACTTTAATTTGTACGTAACTCCTGTACAGCTCTTACCATGCAGAAACAGCTCGGGCCACACCAGGCAGCAGTCGCCAACAGCAGAGAAGACTAGTCCTCCTACCACACCCAGAACACTCTGACCTCCGTTCCAGCTGAGCACTACTGCAGCCAGGAGGAGTATTGGTGCTGATTTGACACCCGCAGCCAGGATGGACGCCGGGGCCTCAGGAGTCCACAGGTAGAAGTACAAAGCTGCGGCCACAAAGAAAGGCGACAGAGAGAAAAGGAGAGCACAGGACTGATAGAGAGGTACAGAAAGGGAAATAGAGGAGATCCATCACAACTTGAGTCAGCACAAGAGAAACGTAAACTGATGATATTTCTATTATTTTATGATGAAATCTGTGGAGTATGAAGTAAGTAGAGGCAGAAACAGACTAGTGTAAATGAATAAACTGTACCGTATTCCTCCTCTGCCGCCTGTCAAAGGCATCTGTCTCAAGGATGTCCATATTCCCCAGCAATGATTTGGACCACAAAAATATCAAAAACTCAGATGGTCTTTTTCTTCTCCTGCACCCGTCAGAGTAGCTGTCCGTGGAGTCTCTGCCGCGTCTCAGTCTGTTGGTATTTTAGCGCAGTGAACTTTAGACTGATCCGTGCTGTCTGATTGCACTCTGATAATCAATTTTTCGAGTTCTCATGAGCAAAGAGCTGATCTTTAACCTCTCCTGCTGAAATACACTGGTGACATCAGCATGAAGGACAAAGTTGAACGAGGGACAATAATAAGGAATAATAAACACTCTTTATGATAAGGTTGATCACTTCCTTCATATGGAAACATACGACCAGGGAGGTATTGAAACATACATGTTTGGATTTTATTTGAAAGAATAAGCCCGTAATACTTTAAATCATATCTCTCAACCTTGTAGGCTGCACAGCATGAACTATTTATGCTGCAACTATTACAAGAGGGGGTAAGAGACTTCCATCATTCACTAGGTAAAAGTGCACTATAACCAAATAATAAGAAATGTTACATTTAAAGACAATTTTCAGGCTTTTTTCTTATATATATATTCTTTAATAAATATATATATTTTGTTTTTATAACCATACTCGTGTTCACAAGTTGGCCACACTACTTCACATTTGTCCAGAAAGGGAACCCACTTGTGCAGAAAACTGTGCAACATAATCAACAGAGCTACAGAGATAGAAACAATATGTTGTTGGAAAATATAAAGAAAGAAACTCAAACAGTTACATAATGTGAACATAACACATTAAGGGAATGTAATCATGTTGACTGATGTACAGTACAAAGGAATCGCTTTCAGTCACATCTGATACATAAAAAGATTTTATTTGCTATTTACAGCTGATTATCACCCCAATCGTGCTGATTGGAGCGTGTGCAGGAAGAGCAGCAGCATGTGATAACGCCTCAGGTTGAAGAACCAACAATGATTAACTTCAGCCTCTCTGGGTCAAACTTTGCACTGTGCTTGTCTTCAGTTCATTGGAGTTGTGCTTCAGGTTTTGGATAACACGGTGCTGGAGAGGTGTGGGATTATCGGGTGAGTAGAGTAATAAATAGTTAGCGTCTTACAAGATTGAGGGAGATCAGATATGAACTAAGGTCAACGTTGGACAGACAGTAATAGTTGGTTTGTGTTGGTGAATGTTATTAATTCCCGTGTTTGCCCTCTCTGCAGAGGACATGGCAACCAGCTCAACTTCACTACGGATTGGGGTTGTAGGATATGGACATTTAGGTCTGAACCTACCAACACAAACACACACACGCACACACTTTGATCTTTTGACCCGACATCAACTTACTGTCTGTGTGTGTGTGTGTGTGTGTCTGTGTGTGTTCTGCAGGACAGTACCTGGTGGACAGGATCCTCAAAGATGGAGCTGCTGTCGGTTTAACGCTGGCTTTTGTTTGGAACAGAAATTCTGAGAGAATGAAACGTTTAGTGCCGGATGAACTCATACTTGGTGATCTATCATCCTTTGCAGACAGGTGCAAACACACACACACACACATGTAGTATCTCAGTGCTGTCATTAACAGCATGAACCTGATGGACATCCTTTTGTTGTGTGTTTTACAGAACGTGCGATGTAATTGTAGAGGTGTGTCATCCCCACATAGTGAAGGAATTCGGGCTCCACTTCCTGTCTCAGTCTCACGTCATGGTGAACGTCTTCCCTATTTACACAGGAGTTTTGAATATTAAATATTTTTATTCGCTCTCGCTGCTGGGAATCTCTGGCATGGCGTTTGCAGCAGTTATAGAGGTTGATTTAACTGTTAACCACGTCCTTTCTTTATCCTCCTCAGGTGGGCTCTCCCTCTGCCCTCTCGGATCCTGAGCTCAACCAGAAACTCCGCCAGGCGGCTCAGCTGCATGGTAGGACGCTCTACGTCCCCAGAGGTGCATTATGGGGAGGTCAGGACATCCAGAGGCTGAATGATAGTGGGGGCCTGAAGGTAACACTTAGTGGAGGTGCACAGAGTAGCACAAGGAGAGAAAAGCCACTCGTCATTAGTTCAGTTGCGTTGCTGCACAATAAATACCTCCACTGGTGCTTTGATAAACTAGTCCTTTGTTTGTTTAAGATAAACCTTTTGCATGTTTGTACTGAATGTTGTCTAGATAGGTACTAACAAGCATCTATTGCCCCTTAAAACTTGTTTTTGGTTGAGCAACAACTTCTCTTGGTTTGTTTCCAGGCTTTGTTTATAAGAATGTCCAAGCATCCATCCTGCTTCCGGCTGACTGGAGACGTCCTCTCTGATTGGGCAGAGGGGGAAGGCAGGCGGGTCTTATTCAGAGGCTCAGTGGCAGAGCTGTGCCCCCTGGCTCCTAACAATGTAAACACCATGGCAGCAGCGGCGGTGGCAGCAGGAAGCCTCGGCTTCACTGGTGTCCAGGGGGAGATAGTGTCAGACACAGCGTGAGTCTTCTTAAGAACGTGACCCGATGCAGTCCGTCATACCTGCTTGAATCATTCACTTTCACACCTCTTCATGACCCAGGTTGAGAGACTATCATGTGGTGGAGGTGGAGGTGACCGGGTCTGAAGGCTTCGCAGTCCACACAGTGAGGAGGAATCCAGCCAGGCTCGGTGCCGTGACCGGCAGTGCAACTTACAACTCCTTCTGGAACAGTTTACTTGGTGAGTTTCCAAACACTCAAAGACAGAAAACACTTGAGGCAGATGACTTCAATAGTTTCCTCGGCAAACCAGTAAATGTTTTATACAGGCAATGAAGCAAGTTTCAAACCTCAGTGAAATGTAATGTAATGTTCAATACTATTGTTAATAATAATACATGTGTTCTATGCACATAAGTGGGTTTCTGACTAACATTTTAAAATTGATCTTTTCAGTTTGCAAAGGTCACGGGGGTCGAGTTTACCTGTGCTGAAGCTGCGGAGGACTGTTGTCACTGGATCAGTATGTTACGAAGCATGTAAAACCCCACAGACCCTCTACAGTCTATTTGTGCTCCAATAAACTGCGTGCAGGCAAAGAAAGAAGAGCCGGTTGTCATTTGTAAAACACTGAGATGTCTATATATTCAAACTTTATTTGAAGTTCATCCGGTGCAAGATTGTAACAAGATGATTAAACTCTTACAAGGAGTGTGAATTTACATCTGGCAAAAAAAACATTTTTTCTACTTCAATAACAGCTAACTAGTTGTCAAAAACACAGATTCACCATCCCTTATTTCCTCAAGCGGTCTCATCCCTTTTTCCTTGAAACAAATAAATACTTGCTGAAACAGGCGATCCCAGCACCACACAGGCACACACACACACAGATAAACAGGAGTGTGAGGATGTTCATTGGTAATAGCCACTAAACGTGATACAATAAGGCGCAGAAATAAAGTGAAAACACACAAACTACCCTCAGAATGAGAGTCGTCTCGGTGTATCCTGATGATTTTATGTCGTGCCTGTGTGTGTTTATACATTTCATATCCGTTCTGGGAAGTTTCATAGTACACAAGGCAAGGCAACGAGGAGAGAGAGAAATGCTACAAGAAAGTGGACAGGAGAGTTTGTCACACTTTTTTAGGCAAAACATCAAAGTGTTTTTCGTGACTACTCACAGCAAATGAAACTGTCTTTGCATCGGGGCTTTTTGAAATCAGGGAAAAACAGATGATCGTACACTGAAGGAGAAAGATGACAAGCTGGTATAAAGGAGGGTTGTGTTGTTTTCCCTGCTCTGACCCAACGTTCACTCAAGTATAAAAACCTTCCAGAGACTCATAATAATGCTGTTAACTGTTTCGTTAAATGGATTTTATCCAGTGTTAGTACCCTACAAAATACAGCAATTGTGATTTTTTTTTCCCCCCACATTGAGCTCCACAAAGACATCCACTTGTTGCACTGCTGGTGTAACTGAAAGATTTCCTAAACTTTTCAAACTGGCAGATATTTTAAAAACTCTGAGGTACGCACAGGTTGGGAAGACACTGACAGTGATGCACAAGCTGATATTAAATTTGTCTTTTATCACTCACAATTGCACTCGTTTATAAAGTGTGGGAGTGCATGGATTACTTTAATAATTGCCACAGTTTCCCTAGTGGGGTCGAGCACTGTACTGCGTGTGCGTGTTTCTCTGTGTGTCAGTTCTTCTCGACACCGTTGCTGTTCCCGTTGGCCCCGTGGGCAGCAGAAACCTTGTTTTTGAACGGCAGGGTGTAGGGCCGGATGTTCACCCGGTCCTTTTCAGCCTCCAGGTCTTCGTCGTAGCGCTCTTCTTCATCGTTGTCCTCAGTCTCACTGTGATGTGGGGAGGAGTGGCGGGACAGGGAAGGAGACGGCGGTACGGAGGCGGGCCGGGGGTAACGGAAGCCCGAGGTCTGAGGATGACAACGGGATTGTCTATCAGAGGATGAAGCTGAGACGATTCTTCCACCATAATTTAGACAAACACATTGACATTAAAGCTCAATGGATCACACAAGTTTACTTACTGAGGTGTGGTCATGAGGCTCGTACATGTAGGCGTCAGGGAAGGCTTTAGCCAGGGCCATATGACGCGCAGATACGTAATACTAATGCAGAACAGAAGAAACGACATTCGCTCACTTCAAAGTTCTCACAAGCACAGAAATGATGCTGTGAATTTGAAATCTCACCCTGCCGAGGTATCTCCAGTCCAAGAGGTCACTTAGACGCTCAGTCCGGTTCCTCTGGATGATCCGCTGGCGCCGGCTCTGCTTGCAGAACTGGAACAGGAAGGAAGTGAGCTGGTTGCACGACTCGTCCACCCCTCGGTACCGCCGGTCCAGGATGTAAATACCTGCAGGGAAGGGAAACAACGTGACGTGGGAGGGAATAGCTTGCATCTCTGTGTACTGCCAAGTACTATTAACATATATTATTTTAAAATGACGCTGCAATTGCTACAAGTTCAACATGCTAACAGAAACTCACCATAAGCTGAGGGGTCTGCTATGTGTTCCTCCATGAAACAGCCGAAGCCGGACAGGTTGGTGGAGATTGATGGGATTCCCATCACTGTGCACTCAGCTAACGAAAGACAAACACGGTCTGATGAGTACTGTGACGTACAATATTAAGTTTACACATACACCTCGTCAGTGTGCAGGGGTCATACCTGGTGTGTAGCCCCAAGGCTCATAGTAAGAGGGGAAGACGCCGAGGTGGCAGCCTCTTACAAACTCCTCATAATCCATGGGAAGCAGAGGAGAGGTGGATGACAGGAACTCTGGATGGAAGATGATCTAAAGCGGGGAGAAGCCAATCTCCCAGAAGTCAACAGACGTCACAGGGTGGATCGAAATAACTGGAGTAACTCAAATCTAAAAGCTGGCACAGATGCTGCTAAGTTTCACATGACGCTGGTGCTCCAAAAACATGAGCACCTGATTAAAACACAGGATGTCTGTCTGCATCCTTCCTGAGTTCAGAGGTCGTCATTTAACTGTGGCTAACACACCTTGACACGGTCAGCGGAGCTGTTGAAGAGGCCGATGCGGCGGACACAGTTCAGGATTGGATCGCCGCTGTCCTCCAGCATGTTGTGGGTACAGATTGGAGGCTGACACTGTCGCTGGGTCGCAAAGATGGCACGCTTCATTATGGTGAGATCGTCCTTGTCCAGCATCTTAGACACATCCGGCAGCTGTCCGCTAAAGAAAACAGCTTGATTACAGCGAAATTCTTATTTTAACTCGGTCTCAGACACATCGTACACAGAGTCAGAAGTATATCTGATGTGAATCAGACACAAGCTTCATCAAGTAAACTGAAACAGAACTTACACTAGAAGTGACTCATAAAGTTTCTTTCCGAAGCGTTCCTTTACAGTTTGAGCAGTATCCCTGCCAGGAAAAGAAAAAAAAGATAATGAGACAATTACAAACATTTTTCCCGGTTGACGTCACCTAATGAAACATCGTGCGTCACTAATTAAGCAACCTCACCAGAGCTGCTTTCTGACTGCTTGGCCCTTCAAGGTCTCTACGTTAAAGTTGTTTGTCCGAGCCGGCATGATGAAGAAAGCAATGACGGTCACGTCACTGTGATTGACCTGTGACCAAACAGAAGTACGGGGTTAGATTCCACATGTGAATACATGTGTACACTGCTGATACCACCAGACACAACACACACTTACTCTCAGTAGGTAGTTGAGTCTGGCTAAAGCCTCCAAGAAGATGTCAGCTCCTTTGTTGGAGAATTCATACCTTCCAGCGATGAAGAGGAACAAACACTTGTCCAGGTTGAAGTCGAGGTGCCTGATGGGCACGACAAAGTCTGTTAAAGGTGTTGACAGGCTCACAGTGTAAGTTACCACTCATTTAAACACCAGCAAATACTATAATATTTAAAATTGAAGTTGATATTTCCCAATAAAATGAAAGCGCAAACCAAAATAATATGCACGTAATACACACGTGACATATTTCAGTAAATGAGCACTCATTCATACATCCATCAAACTTCATCCTTTCTGAACGCGAGGCTTAAGTTATGACAGTGTTGTGATGTGTGTTGTGAGATCTCGGACCCATAAAAGTGTCCCCGGACAAATTCCTGAATCCGATTCTTGCTCTGAGCGTGGAGGTTTTGAAACTCGTGTACGGCTGAGAACTTCTTCACATTGAGCCCATTGGGAGTGAGGATATCTGTGTGTGAGGGGAGAGAGAGATTAGGATTAGAACGGACAAACCAGCATCTTCACATTTAAGTGTGGCGCTGGACGAAACAGTGTTTCGTCCAGCTTGTGTACATGTTTACTGATGGTAATGTATTTTAGCTGTGCCCTCTCTAAACAAGCTAGCAGAGCATGTTCTACTGTTTTCACCATGGTTTTAAATTTTTTCATATAATTACATTTGTTGCTGAATGCATGTGTGCGGCAACAACACAAGGGACCAGCTGATCAAGCTAAAACATGATGTTCCTCATTGCGACCGTAACACTGGACATCATCGCAGAAATTATAACCATTTAGCTACCAAAGAGGCCGGGGTGAGCTGAGGGGTTGCAATCTCCAACTCCACCACTAGATGTCCCTAGATCCTACGCAGTACTCCTTTAAAATACAAAGTTGGGACATTGTGTACAAGAAATCAGAGAGAAGACTCCCCGGTCAGTTAGACCTGCTCGCTCACCCATTGACGAAGGAGTATATTGTGAATCATCCACCACACACCTGGTTTCCTCTTGAGCAGGTACTCTGCCTCAATGGCTGTGATCTGTGACACCGTGGTGAAGACGTGAGCACAGTGCGCGGCCGCCCGCTCCAAACAGTAGCGGTGGTAAATCTGTCTGTCGCCAGCTTCCTTATCCACATTGAACTGAAACAGGAGAGAGAAAAGAGTTTAATACTGATGGCTTAAATACATTATCCACTATATTTCTAGTAATAAAAATCAATCGTTATATAACTTATTTATTGTTTATATTTATCTACAGGAAGGTTTTAGTCTTTCCTGTGTAGTTTATTGCTTTCTGTCATAATAATATTTCAAATGTTGGTGAATACGCTTAATCACAAACCTGTGCGAGTTTGTTATAGAAATCCACATTCCCAGCACACAGGTAGCGTCCCAGCAGTGTGGCGTGAGTGGTGAAGATGGTTGCGATTGGCAGCTGTCTCTCTCTACATAGAACCAAACCCAGACCAGCCAGCCACTCGTGGAAATGGGCCACGATGTGTGCGGGCTTTTCACTCTGGGCTGCAAACTGTGATTTGGGGAGAAAACAGAGTCAATGGGGACTAATAGCTCTTAAAAATACAAAAGTGGGTATCTTTTCAATGATCTTCCAAGGGGATAAAGATCACCTGCATTCTTCCCGCACATAAACGCCACAGCTAACATTTTCATTTAATTCTATATGCAAAAGCTTCATGTCAGGTACTTGGTGAGTTGCTGACCTCTCCCAGGAGCCAGGCTGTCAGGAAGCCGAACAGCACGGCATCGTTGGCCTCACGGTCGAACCACGGCACACCGATGCCGCAGGTCTCCCACAGCTCGCTCTTCCAGGAGTCCAGTGACCAGGCGGTAGAGCTAACATCAATCAGAACCACATAGGGACTGCCCTCAATAAGCCACCGGCCAAAGTAGATCTGCAACAACATGGAAAGGAGGTCAAAAGGTCAGTAAGATGCCATTCATTGAATCTTGCTTTAAGAGGGAAGAGTTAAATAATTCAGGTTAAGTGCTGTGTGATGTTTAATCTTACAAGGAAAATAAGCTTAGGACACATGTACTCGTTTAACAGCTGCAACAGTGTCATGCATCTGAGGGATCTGACCTGACCATCATCACAACAAAAACACAATCAAAGAATGTTTCATGTTTGAAGAAAATCGGTATGCATGAATTTCTTTAAAAAGCTGCAAATATCCCCTTTAGTACCACGACCACTTGTGGCTTCGACCCATAATTCTAAAAGGCGTCCCAGAGTGACAGCACAAAGCATGAAAAGTATCACACACACAGACTTACTTGTCTATTTCTGGACCGTGTGTGTGGGAGGAGGAGGAGAGACATTGATACAACCTCTAACCTTTGTGGGGAAATGTCACGGGGTTTAGAGACTTGAGCAGAGAGTAAATAGGTTGGATATGAAACCAGGGTTTTTAAGTAGCCTAAACACACAACATGTTTCTGTAAATCTCACTCTATATTAAGCAAACTAAGTTTAGTAAGAAAGACCGTCCTTCACCGGCGCTTCCAGTCTTAACTCCAGAGTGTGTGTGCTGTGGAGGTGTGGTGGTAGTACCTTACACCCGCTGGAGTTCATCTTGTCAATGGTTCTCTTCAGCACCGGGTTGGTGGGCTCGATCAGCTCCACCTGAGTGCGCACGTTGCTCTCCACATAGGGACCCACTAGGAAATAGTTCTCCCCCCATTCCTCTACAGTCTGACGGGCTTTGGTCTGAATGACGGTGTAGATGCCTCCAACTTCACACACATGGTAGACATGTCGAGACAAAGACACGATGTGATTCAACTGGATATATGCGAGACATCATGGTGATAAGATCTGTATTCACACCAATCACTTACCTTTGTTAGCGACCTCCCATGCAATTTCAAAAAGAACAGCGTCATCCAAATCAAACTCCTCATCCCACTCCTCCAGTCCGGAGAGGGACGTGACTGACAGGCTTCGAGCCAGCGGCATGCTGGGTAATCACAAAACCCAATGCTTTGAGTTGGAAGCACATTAATGTATCCACAAGATATTCAGTTCCTACTTACTTAGCGGATTCATTGTTCACACCTGTTGTGCATTTTGTATTTATATTAAAACTATTTAACATACAAAATATACATTACATGTCATATCTATATGGAGGTATTAGTAGTAGTATTTTAACTAATTTCTCAATGTAGCTTGTACTGGATAACAGTATGAGGTAAACTAAGAGTGAAAATTACACATTTTTGTACAGAAACGTTCTCTTGACTGACATTTCTTCACATCTGCAGGAAACCAGTATGTCATCAATGAACCACAAATGAGATTTGGGAAACCCTATTACATTATATCACTGTGATGTAAACACCTTTTTCAACTCTCCAACCCTCCTTTTCCTCTCCGGTGGAACTGAAAAGTTCAAACTGTAATTTAGTGTTTGTTTTCAAAATTCAGACCCTGGAATTTATTTTTGCACATTGTCAAGTTTTAAGGAACTTAAAAAGCCCAAACTTCTGTTTCGATGGGAGACGCACTGATCGAACAGATCCAGGATAGTTAGTGTGTGTGTGTGAGAGAGTGAGTGAGTTACTATTTCTCACAATAAGTTCTGTCACTCTTATCTGTGTTCCCATGACAAAAAACTATTTACGGAGGAGTGAATTCCTGGTGACTAAGTTTTGTGTGTTAAGTTCTTGCTTGCAGATATGATGCAATGTCCTGAAAATATGGGGGAGTGGCATTAGAAGATGCACAGGAAGGTACAGAAAAGGTATGAACCAGGTAAACTCCGCTCACACTTCGGCACTTGTTGATATGTTCAAATGAAACAACCTCAAACTGTGACGTTCGGACATGTATTGGCCACAAACATACAGTCCGAGGCTTTTATGTTTTACACTGGACAACAAACCCAAAGCTTAAGTGGAATATCCGTCCCTTTGAGGCAAATTGTCATGGCCATTAATTAAATGAAACGTCTGTGTAAACATGAGAGCTAAACATTTACCAAAGTATATTTAACTTAAACTGTGGGTTGATGGAAAAGTAAGTATATTTAATACTAAGTACTTTAATAAGTAAAGTCTGATTAACCTGTACAGATTTCTCTCAGACAATCTTAACTGAATCTTTTCCTAAACTTTCTGGTGCTGTTCATTTCTCCAGATCTCCCCCAAGTCTGGAAGTCTCCATGACTTTTCAATGTAATTAATAAAACCTGAAACTCAAATTTAGAACATCGAGTCCCGGATAGATATCAGTCCCCTTTGAAAGGTAAGAGTCTGCTTCATGATACCCCTCTCAGAAGACTTTTACATTTGGAATGTTTGATATGTGATACCACAGTGCTGACATTAAAGAACTGACAGGGAGCCCACTGGGATCCGCTCCTGACACCCTCAGTGGACTACTCCTCACGTGTAAACCGCATCATTACCCCTGTCAACTTACATTTATATTTCGATTGTACAGTGCAGTGGGCCTACAGGTTTTGGTGAGGGCAAGAACTCCCTGGATATCTGGTCATGGAGGGCGCACTGCACCCCCACCTCGAAGATGACAGCCCCACTAACCTAACAGCAACCTACCCAGCAGTATTGGCAGGCAGCTGAGTGTTTCTCATGAGAACAGAAGCGAACGTGACAGCGGGCAGCTACTGCAACACAGCTGCGGAAACGCGCAACGGACGCAGCGCCCTGATGCGCCCGCGTCCGATGATTCTTCGAGAAATTCCAAAAAAAAAAGAGATGTCTACTCACCCTTCGGTTTTGTCCCAACTTCAAGACGATATAACACACATTGCCAGCTGTCTTGGTCAATCAGAAAAAGGAAAACAGAGGAGAATGAGGGAAAGTGGGCGGTGTCCTCCGTTAAATGTCATCCACTCACGTTGGTTCTGTGCGTTTGCAGGGACTAGACAGCCTCGGCCTGCGACGCATCATGAAGGGCCTACCGTGACATTATTCATGAGCTTTTCTCCTATTGGCCTAAGGCTGTAGTCTGTCTCCTCCTCTGCAGACAACGTGACGGGAACTGGGCGTTTTCCTCATCTGAGAGACGTGATTGGCCGAGCAGAGGTTAAAGGAAGTTGCAGTAGGTGAATTATGTGATGTGATGGGAACTCTGAACACTGAAGATCATTGGGCTCAGCTATCTAACAAGAGCGTCTCTATCGGGTTCATAAAAAAAAATTAAAAAAAATCATAAAAATGCTGTAAGCCACTGTAATGTGAAACTTTCTCAAAATATTGATTTAAAATCTAAAAGTAATGAGAATGTTTATTGAAATGTTGACTTAGTATGTCAAAAATAATAACTTAATATCTCACAATGAAAAAGTTGAAAAATAAATAAACTCAAATGATGTAAAAACATCTAACATTAAAGGCCATTGAACAAATAATTTGTATTGAATTCAAACGGGAACCGTGTCTCATTGTTCTCTTAAGGGAGCCAGCTGAAAGAGCTTACTTGTTTGCCGCAGACTGATCCAAGTGAATTATTACTCAATCCAATCTATAAAAGACTGGAGTCACAGGCAATATAATTTTTCCAGTGTGTAGGGAGAAGAGTTATTTATAATGCCTTCTAAGGGCCATGGAGAGCCTATTTTGGAGAATACAGCGTGACCAGTGACATTAGGACACCCAACCTCTCTACAGAACTCTTGGATACATTCCATTATATACTGTATTTTACCACGGCTGTTCTCCGTCACCATGAGGCAGTTTAGATAATAGTTTCTTTGAGAAAAGTTCATTCAGAGTTCAAGTTCAACCTGTTAGGTGAGGGGATGTAGCTCAGTGGTAGAGCGCATGCTTTGCATGTATGAGGTCCTGGGTTCAATACCCAGCATCTCCACTTAAGGAGATTTCTTGGTGCTCCTTATTTCCTGCTGCTCTCAGATTCTATAAACCACACAGTGCTGAATCAGCAACTCACTACACAACTGATCATGAACTCTTGCCAGTTTGACATAAGGATCTTATTAATAAAAAAGACAATGGACTAAAGACACTAAATATATGGAGAACTGTTTTAAAGTGCACATATTTAAATTGTTTTTACTATGTATCTGTAACCAGTTATTTAATTGAATTTCACCATGATGATCACTCCAAGGTTTTTTAGTGGTTATGGTTATGGCCATGGATAGGGTAAGTCATCAGGATATTATCAGTTATTCTATAACTGAAAAGTTTGGGACTCTAGTGCCACACTGCTATTGTCCCCTGACATGTGACAGCCATGCTGCAGTAACAGCAGCCCCCTCCCATTAGCTCCTGCTTTAGGAACAGTCTTGTGGCTGGACTCACCCTCACCTCCCTTGGCTCTAACCCGGCCATACTGTTCCTAAATACCATATGTTCCATGTGGAGCACACTAATAACTTCCTGTCTGATAGTCATTGATATTGCAGTGCATATCTTTCTCAGGTGATTATTAGACTATAAGCATAAGAAAAATTCACAACATGAACACAGAACACTTCTTACCAAGGGAAACACCACACCACTTCCTGGCATTATATTCTTAATAAATGACTACAGAGGTTATACTATGGAATAAAAAAGAGCAAGAATATTCTTCTTTTATGATTTCAATACTTGCTGAATTTTTCTGAATGTATTTACGTGTTCAACTCTATTTTCAATATAGTGAGGCTTGAAAGTAGCCGGTCTTATATTTTGCTATGATTATTCTTAATTATGCATCCAGGTTAAGTTTTTGTGGCACAAGCCTAGTGCTCCAGGGTCGGTGCAGTTAATTTACTAGTCCTACTCTCGCAGTCGAGTCAAGCTCGGACAGAGAAAGGCAGCTCTCTTTTTTGAGCCGAATTTCCCTCTTTCCCACTTGTTGCCTCGCTCATTCTGACGTCATTTTCCCGGGAAGACGCTGCCCTTTTTGACAAGGTACAGAAGCAGCGCTGCACTTCCTTATCAGTATACCCGCGTTAGCCCGGGAGTCCCGCCCCCTTTGCGTCGTCACTGGCCGGTCTTTGCCAAATGAGCCGAGCATCACAACGGAAATCTCTCCGCGCTTTCGCTGGTGAAAGTTCACGAATTAGAAAAGTATTGGCGGGAGCTGTTGTCAACCCGGAGAAATCGGGAAGCAGCAATTGTGATAGCTATCGCCAACTTTGTTAGAAACGCATCGTTGTCTTCTTTTACAGCCGACCAGTCCTACACATAGGTGAGCTCAGTTTTGGCGCGAGACGGTTGTATGTTTACACTCGCGGTTGCTAGCTTGATGTTGTAGCGCGTCCAAAAGCATGAGGCTGTCGGGTTAATAGCAAAAAATCATTTGCCAGTCACGAGTTCAACACCGAGTTTATTACATGCATCGTTTTAGGGAAAATGTTAGGTGTGATAGCGCAACATTAACGCGTTGACAAGTTAGCAGAGAGTGCACTTAACTGCATTATCACTGAGAGGACACAGCATAGCTATCGTGAGTAACTAAGTTAGTTGTGATGCTACCTGTGAGTCAGTTGAGACCTGATACGAGGGATATAACAGCTGTGATATAATTGCTAGATACAATGTTTATTGCATGCAAGATATACAGTGAAGTTATCAACAAGCTAATGACATCAGTGTAATTTCCGCCTTTTATTTAATTTCGCGATTTTCTTCATGATGCAATCACATTAGCTACAGTATATTATCATGTGTATTAAGTATCTTGAACTCTGTTAATGTTTCTTACTTTGGAACTGTGTTTAGCTACTTTTTGTCCACCAATATTGATTTTGTATTGCACTTATTCCCTATCAACTAGAAGACGTCCTTGTAAAGTACTAAAACAATACCACAATGTTAATGCTAATAATGAACGTGCTTCACCTGATATTTCATAATAAGCATACCAAGACATGCACATTTTCTAATTATAAACAAGCTGCCAAGAAGACAGAGGCAATGAGATGCATACTGAGCAAAACATACCATGTGGACTTTCATGTTTACAAAAAAAATCTTAAATTGGTGAAATAACTATGTATTTTACATTATCATTAAGCGTTAATATGACGTTGATATGCTTTTGCAAGTGCTTGTTATAATCAGCTAAGTTCTTTCTTTCTTAATCTGTAGTAAGTTATTAACCCTCATCTTGCCTCCAATGTTCCAGTAAGCCCTCTTTTTATTGCGTGCAGGCATGGATTATAAAAGGCGCAATGGTGGCCCTTTCCCAGGAGGTGCGTCTCAGGCCAAGCGGGGTAAGACGACTGGTGAATGGGAGGACAGTCCATCACACTTTGAAGAGGAATTGTCCATGTTTGAGGATGCAGAGATGGAGACAGAGGAGATGGAGGGGCAAGCAGGGCACGATGTTATTCCTGTCGGTAAGTAGCAAACAAAAAAGAACAAACTGAATGCGGTTGTTGTGACCAGGAATTTGTGGAGTTGATTTGCTCGGTTGGTCCCTTTTATTTTATATTTGTACAACATTACGGGCTCATGTAAACTACGTGCAGTCATCTTTTAAAAAATGTCTGGTTTAAAAAAGTGCACAGCATCTCTATCACTGGATGATCATTTGATGAACTGAAGCTGCGTAACACTTGGTCTCTATTTCACATACTGATTCTTGTATTTTCTATAACAAAACCAAATACACACACTTTTTCTTTGCAGAACCATTTGCTTCTAGAATAACGGTCATGTTTGTTTTATAGCCTGAATGTTCTCATTTTGAGGTTAGTAACTTGTATGAATGGCAGCCCTAACAAAGCAGTGGGTAAAGTGTATTTAGCCATTATGTCATTGTATTGTGAACAATGCAATAACTAATGGAATCTGTGGAACCTGTTAACCGTTAGCCCACAAAAAATTACTCAAACTGTGTTTGACAAGCAGCGTACCAAACCGTTCTCCTCAAGTTTCATGATAAATAATTCACTTTGGTTAACTTCTGTCTTCTTGTTTTGTTAGGTGACCTCTTCTCAGCAGACCTTAACCCTCGCTGGCGGCGGCCTACTGCCCCTTCTCTGGACCCATCCTCTGATAGCTTGGTGTTTCAGCAGATTGACCTCGACTATTACTTAGGTAACTGAAAACGTGTTTGCTTGGACTGCTCTGCTCTCTGACACTCATTCAACTCAATGTTCCTGGCCTTTTGGTTGAATTCACTCAGCTCAGATTTGATAAGATTGGTTGAAACATAATTGACTTGTTAGAGTCTTCTCGGACAACGTCCACACTTAGGACATAAGAACTTGTGCATTACTTTAATCATGAAGCAGCTCCAGACTCACACACCGACTGGAGTCAGAGGTGCTCATACATTTTTAGTCAATTGTGCTTTATATGAATGTAAATTTTTTTTCAAATTTAATAATAGACCTTCTCTTCCTGTTGACTGGCTTTCTGGCAGTCACCTGTTCCCACAGTTATCTTACTGTTAGATCGGCTTCCAGATATTAGCTGGTTGTTGCTGTATGTGAGAAATGATGGCACTTAAGTTGTTTTCATCTTTGTGTATTGCAGGGGCGACTGTGGCAGGCATGCCTGGCCAGTCACAGGGAAAAGTCCCGATCATTCGGATGTTTGGGGTGACAGACGGGGGCCACAGCGTGTGTTGTCACATCCATGGTTTTGCACCTTACTTCTATGTGCCGGCACCAAATGGTGAGTACTTGTCATCATTTTTTTCTGTCATGTGAATATAAACAATATGTGTTCCGACACGTCTGCATTTAGTTTGAGTTGGTTACCTTTTTAATATGGTGAGTAGTAACACATTTCTGTCTTCTTGGTGTCGCTTTTCATTGTGATTGAAGTTTTGGCTGGAAAAATGTTATAATTTGAATTAAAACATCTTTGCTATCAAGCTTTCAGTTGGATTGAAAGTATGTTGTTAACATCACATTGAGTCTGCAGCTGTTGCATGATATTTGTTTTAAAAATAAATCTGACTTGACCAATTTATTTTTATATTAATCCCACAATTTCTCCTCTGTCTGCTTCCTGTGAAAAGGTTTCACACCTAATAATTTAGGTGAATTTA